>SNQJ01S0024747.1:180369-202500 GCA_010110895.2 Picea sitchensis | reverse complement strand
AAAAAAAAAAAACAGAAGAAAAAAAGAAGAAGAGAAATGTGTATATATGAATATTCATTATTACGTAACTAAACCACAGTTATTTAAAATAAAATTGTTGAACCGGATAATTGTAATTAAAGAGTTTCTCAAACAATTGATTGGTTGTTGTCTTTTATAAAAGACTAGGCTTGCTGACTGGATTGAATGCATACATAAATAACTAAAGGATGACAATTTGATTATTAGTACATACACGAGATTTGCATGTACTAGCTACACATGCATTTCTTGTACATATACACTAGTATGTATGAGCTTTCTTGACTTACATACTGATAATGTCAGTTACTTGTTAAGAATGTGTGAACCATGCTCTTTTCCTTTATACCATAAGATACCTTAACTTCGGGATGAAGTTTCCTGAAGGGTGGGTGTATGTAACGACCCTAGGTCGATAAATGATTAAGAAGTATAAAGTCAAAATTAATTAGGGGATTAATTGTCTTAACAAGGTATTAATTAAACAAAGCTTGATCTAATGATATTAATTAAATAAGTTATTAATTAATTAAAGGTTATAATTGTGATTAATTAATTAATAATTTAACTACAGATCACATTTAATGACATGAGAAATAAATTTAAGAGATCAATGAAATATGTTATAAAATGGTTACGTACCCAACAAGAGATAACTTGTTAATCTCGAGAAGATAAAACATTAAAGGAAGGACCAGGGACGGGGACGAGGGCAAGTAAGGAAGTAAAGGCATGGGTTGGTGAAGGAGGAATAAGGGAGGGGGGAGGTTTACGCGAGGGGCATTCGACGGAGGATGGATTCTGGGAGGACTGTGAGATTTGCAGGGAGGAGTAGAGTTCTGGCTGTGGCACTTTTGATGAGTTGAGGCACCGGGTTGCTAGAGGTTTTGGGCATGGAGGCCAGGATATCCATAGATATCCTGGAGCTAGGTAGTTTTCCTAGTTGGCAGGGAGGATAGTAGGTTTGGGCAGTTATTCCTTGTTTGTGGCTGGGTTGGTCTGTGTATCAGGTAGCAGGAAGGCAACAACAAGGAAGCAAGGCAACATAAATTAGCATCAGAACCAGGTAATTTGTTAAACTATGTGTTTATTTCATTCTGCCATGAAATCATTATTCATTGATAAATTTAAGTTACTAAAGTTGCTATTATAAATATTGTTGTTATGTTATGAAGTTATTATCTCAGTTCATGAAGTAAATTGCTTATGGAAGTAAATGATGTTTAGAAATATTTGGTTGTTACATGAGGGATCAAGGAGCAACAAAACAAATTATGGGCATGGAAGTACATAGAGATGGTAATGGTAAATTGTGGATGGAGTTCAGTATGAACATTGTAAAACCAATTTCTATTCCTTTTGCTTTCCATTATAAGTTTTGTTCAAGTATAGGGCCTGTCTATAAAGAAGAAAATGTTATGTCTCGTGTAAGTTTAGCAAGAGGTCTGTTGTATGTGATGAAATGGTTAAGATCGGATGTTTCACATGCTAATGATGTTGTTAGATACGTGACAAATTCAGGTGCTGCAGTGAAATGGGTGCTTCAACATTTGAGAAGCACAAATGTCACCTATAATGGTTATACTGAGATGGTCCGTGATAACTGTAATGTATATTTTACAGGTGTTTTGGATAGGAGAAGGTCTATCACTAAATATGTTTCACAACACAGTTGTGGAAGACATGTTGGAGGTGGAGTGACCCCTCAGGAAATCCAAACTCGTGCAAGTCACACATGCGAGATCATGAAACCATTTATATTAGAGAAACTGCAAGGTATCAGGTTTATTGTTGTCAAGGTGGAGATTGTTGGGATTGGTGACAACAAATTACCAAGAACAGATTTGGATCCTATTATTTTGCGTTGGTTACAACCAAATAGACCAAGTTAGAATATGGATAGGGATTGCATTTAATATTCAGTTTCTTGTGTGAATGTATAAATTCATGTAAGCCAGTAAAGGCAAAAACTACTGAGTGTGAGTGAGATGATGTAATCTCCATGATCTGAATAATAAGACAACCGATGCCTATGCTTGGTGGACGTAGCGCAATGTTTGGGTGAACCATGTGAAATCCCTGTGTCTATTTCTTATATGTGTGATTGTTAATTATCATTGAGATTGTGTTTTCCGCATTGACAATTCTAACAGAAACTAGGGATACATGACAACCCGATCTCTGAACACGAAAAATCAACGTCGATCGCCATTGTTACGAATGGGGAAGGAAGGATTGAGATGGCGTGCCCGCACCTTGGTCAACGAGGCTGGTCTAGTCTGTGTGAGAGAGGCGACCAAGAAATTACTTACCAGAGAGTGTGGGCAAAGCTGAGGACCGACAGCGTTTATGTTGTTCCTGCTGGACATCCAATCACAGATATAGCTTCAACAAACAGTCACCTGCAAGTCTTGTGGTTTGATATTAATACCCGCGACAATGTGAGAGAATTCCTGGCAGGTAAATTGAAAGCAACATCATTCCGTACTAGTGTTTTTACTTGTAAACATTATTGCTCTGATTGGCCATATCTCTATTGGGGAGTAGAATTGTTTGCATGATCACCGTAAAGAACGTTGGAGATGGAGATCAGGCATATATGCTTCAACGTACCGCGTGGGGAAGAGATTGAAGAAGTTTTAGGGGCGCAAAAGGATCAAGTGATCCTTAGAGGACCCCAACGACGAAGCCGGGACGAGCCGATGAGCTCTTCTTAGATTCATGCCATCATCGCAGATCGCAGTATGGGCGAGAAGACAAGAATTTCTCCACATTCACTCTTAATATGTACTTAGGAATAAGCTAAGAATAAGCCAAGGTGGAAAACATTTCAGTTCTTGTTTTCTGCCAATCTGATTGTGTTTTGTTGAGTTGAGAAGATCCATTATTACTTACAAGCTTGGATATGCTGATAGCACGAGGTGCTTGTTTCACAAGTCTCACTATAATTTCCAGAATGCTGGTCATTGCAAGATATGACTTTCTTTATAAGATATGTTATTATTTTCCCCTCTAATGCAAGTAAGACTTTACAACTATCCTTCGACTCCATTTCTTGAAAGCTTAGAGGAAGGTCGGTGAATGAATAGTAAGAAGATACTCATCTTTCCCATCCCATTTTAGAAATTCAAGTTGATTTTCAAGATGGGTTATAGCTTATAGGTAGTTTTATAGTTAAACTCTACTCAATGTATTGAGTAAAGGTGAGTAAAGGAGGTTATTGAATTTATTTATTTATAAGTTTTATTGTTTTAAGGAGATGAATCTATAGGAAGGGCCAATAATCATGTTATGAGACACTAGGTAAAGATTCCATTGCGAGCTTTAATTAGATGACAATTCCTAGCACCTTTAAAATTTAATTGCTTTGCCACTGGATTCACAATTCTCTTTCCAATTTTATATGACATTTACCCAAGTCCACGTATTGCTTAAGTTGGGTCACCATCGTTTCTACTACTCACAATATCCAAAAATATGGTCCGACAAAGCTAAAATGACATATGTCTACCCAAGAATTTTAATCTTGTTTTCTTGGAGGTTTCTTCTTTATCTTTATATTTTCAATTTTGTTCACGTGCATTTGATGTTGTTTCCTTGTTATGAAATATGCATTTTATGAATTTCTTTTTTAGTGGAGATTGGGCATTTTATGAATTTCATCATTTTGTAGTCCACATTGGGCATTCTTCTGGCCCACATTCACGCTTTACAATGTTGCCAAGGCAACCTTCTCGTGTTTTTTTTTTGGGCATATCTATTAATTTTTTTTGGGGCATCTCTATTAATTCTTTTGAGCTTCCCTATCATTGCTTTATGCCTCCCTTAATTATTATTGGAAATAGAAATTCTTCTGAGCTTCCCTATCATTGCTTCCTACCTTACTTGAAATGATCATGTCCATTGGCATGCAAGACTTTCATGTTTGAAGATTTTAGAAGATCAAACAATATATGGACTTAAATTTATCGTCTTAAATAAGGTGGGTTTGGTGGGTTTTTGAATGTAAAAGGTTTATATATGGTTTTGCTTGCATTAGTTGAGGATATAAATCACCACAGAATAAAATTCCTAGATTTATCATAAGGTGGGTTTGGTGGGTTTTTAAATTGTAAAATGCTAGCATATGGTCTTGCATCACATAAACATTACCATGCAATAAAATTTCTAGATTCATTAAAGAAAAAGATGACAAACAAAAATAGTACTATGTAATCAAATTATTAAATTTATCAAAATAAAATTCTTAGATTTATCAAAAATATGACAAACAAAAATAGTATAACAAGTCCTTTTATCATTTGACGTCCTAGATAGTATAATAACGAGTCCTTTTATCATTTGACACCCTAGATTTATCAAAAAAATGACAAAAGTATAACAAATCCTTTTATCATTTGACTTCTTAGAGTTATCAAAAATATTACAAAACACAAATCTAAATTCAAAAACAATATAACAAGTCTTATCATTTGAGGTCCTAGATTTAAAAAAAAAAAATGACAAAACAAAAATCTAAATTCAAGAATCACCTATCACTCCTATTTTAAAAAATTATAGGCAAGTTCCTCCATTTATCAAGAAGTTCTTGATAAATTCATTTATCAAGAAGATGAAAAAAAAATAGTACAATAAGTCCTCTTATCGTTTGACATTAAGAGACTAAATTGAAGAATCACCGATCACACTTATTTTACAAAAATACAGATCACACTTATTTTACAAAAATATAGATCACTCTTATTTTACAAAAATATAGGCAAGTGACTTCAAGAATCACTTCACTCTTATTTCACAAAAATATAGGCAAGTTCCTTCATTTATCAAGATGACCCAAAAAAATTAGTAAAAAAAGTTCCTCATCATTTTCCATTTAATAGACCAAAGTCCATGCATCAATTGTCACTCTTATGCACATCACTCTTATGCACTAAAGTCCATGCATCAATTTCCACTCTTATGCACTACAAAAATACTCTTATGCACTAAAGTCCAATTGTCACTCTTATGGACTAAGCACTAAAGTCCATGCATCAATTGCCACTCTTATGCACTACAAAAATACTCTTATGCACTAAAGTCCACGCATCAATTACCACTCTTATGCACTACACAAATATTCTTATGCACTAAAAGTCCATGCATCAATTACCACTCTTATGCACTACAAAAATATAGGCAAGTGACTAAATTCAAGAATCACCTCATTCTTATCTTACAAAAATATAGGCAAGTTCCTCCATCTATAAAGATGACCCAAAAAAATTAGTAAAATAAGTTCCTCATCATTTTCTATTTAATAGACCAAAGTCCATGCATAGATTATCACTCTTATGCACTAAAGTCCATGCATTAATTGCCACTCTTATGCACTAAGGTAGTATATGATAATATAGACAAGTTCCTCCATTTATCAAGAAGATGATTTTTTTTTTTAGCAAAATAACCCCCTCGTCAAGAAGATGATAGAAAAAATTAGTGAAACAAGCCCCTTATCATTTTCCATTTAATAGACCAAAGTCCATGCATCAATTATTTTCCATTTAATAGGCCAAAGTTGAAATGCACCAATACTCAAAATATCATAAAATAACATAGGTACACACCATGCAGTGAATGTGAGTGTGGAGCACAACTCCAAGATAGATAAGTTACACAATAACTCTTAAAGAATAGGGGAACCCCCTCCAAATAACCAAATACCTTTCATACTCACCATTCACCTGCCTCTATTAATGAATACATGACCTATATATATACCTATTCACACTTGCACATGATGCCTCTTTACCATTAGATCGACCTTATTACATATATATTTACACATTACATGTACATTTAGGCCCATATATGCCCCTCTTGGGGTCATATCATATACATTTAGCCCCATATATTCTCCCCTTGAGTCATAACATAATACCCTCCTTCAAAAAGTTTTGTCCTCAAAGCTTTGTAATTAAAGGCTTCACATGTGATGAAACCAAGTAATATGATTTTCTGATGTTCTTTCTTTCGTCATTCCATTGTTGATGATCTATCCATCCAAAATCAATTCTTTTCAGTCGTAATCTTTGGTGGCTAGTTGTTACATAATTTTCTTTCCGTTGATTCCATGTATTGTTGTTGACACTTCTCCAATTTGTAGTGGTTTTTGGTCTTGATAATATCTTGTTGAAGAGTAGTTTGGTGATGCCTTGTTCCATGAATATTGACAAGTATTCCATATTCTTCCTTGATAATGCTGATATCGACCTTCTTGTCTTCCTTGAAATGTTTCTTTGTAATGAGGGCGTCGATATGGTTCCAATTTTGATGGTTTTTCTTCATTTTTCATGTGCATTTATTGTATATTATTTTCAGAGATAGTGAAATCCTCTATCTTCCTTGCTTTCTCTTTGATTGTTTTAGCCTTGGATATAATACCATCATATTTGGAATTTACATCCTCTAGATGGAATTCAACTTCTTCAAGTATCTTCTGGTGACCTTCTTGAATCTTTCCTTCTTTCTCCTTTTGAAGCTGCAATGTGACCCCATCTATCAAATTTTGACGCCTTTCGTCAATTTTGGATTGGATTTCTAATTTTAGCTCATCAGTATTTAGGGATTCGTTAACCTTCTTGCATATTTCATGTTCAAGTCTTTTGGTATATTTTTCATCCAAGATCCTCATTTCTTCTTGATTTTGATAATTCTTCTTTTCTTCTCTCAATATTTTAATTTCATCCAATAATTTTTTATTATGGTTTCGTAATCTACATATCTCTTCATCTTTCTTTTTCAAATCTTCCCTTGACTCATCATTCCCCCACTTCAATTTACTACTCTTTTCTTGCTTTAAGTTCTTAACCTCCTTAATGAATGATTCATTAAGGGACCGTATCTTTAATAGCTCCTCACCCTTCTTCTTAATCTCTTCCTTTGCTTCTTTTAATTCATCTTGAATTATATACAATTCCTCAATTTTTGTATCCCTAATCCATATATTTGAGAATATTTTTTCAAATTCTTCCCATGTGGAGTGGAGTCCAATATCTTCATCAAGGCTTCTCCACCACTTATGAGCTCCACCCAAAAAAGAAAAAGGTGCCCCACAAGGACTTATACTAGTCCTCATACATATTCCTTTACCATACTCAACCATTCCATGGGATTGATTTCATTTTTATCTTCATCTCCACTAAAGTTAGGTATTGTCATTGATTCTTAGTTGAGGTCTAACCCCAATCCTTAACTTCCAACCTCAATATATTAAGGATAAATGTATCAAATAGTTATAATTCTTGTTCCAATATCATCTTGTATGTTTTATCTTTTCAACAAATTTTGAATCAACTCAATCAATGATCCAGATTATTTTAAGAACGAAATAGAGTAGAGAAATTACAATGAAATGCTCATGAAAATTGCCAGAAATAGAGAAATACAACAATACTTGATTTCTATTAATGAAATAATTGTAAAGAGACTATAAAAATATAGAGTGCAAGACTCGCTAGAATGGTGACATCTTTATCTCTGAGAAGAGATGTGATGGCTACGCTCATTCACAAGAAGATGATTACAATGAGGCTCTGAAGGCCTTTTTATGATAAATATGAATGCCAAAACCATATACATCCAAAAACCTAACCATAGGAGATGAAACGCCAAAATTCATATGGGTCCCATTTGGGTAAGTTAGTACATTAACTTCCCAGGGTTGTAACATTTGCATACGATCTCCGTTTTAGGCGCGTGATAGCCTGTTGGAAATGAATTTTCGAGAACTACGCATTATGCCGTCAAACTATGAATCCATATATAGTTTTATTGTGTCACTCTAGGTGCATGATAGCCCATTGGAAAGGTATTTTCGAGAAATACGCACTATGCCGTCAAACTCTGACTCCGTATACAGTTTGACTATGGCACGCCAAAAAAACACTGTTTAGGGCCCCAAAACGACCCTGGAAGTACAAAAAGATGTGCTGACATGAAAACATACAAAATAAGCAAGTTGGATTAGGTGGGAGGCCACCCATATCAACCTGGAATATGTGTAGGGTTTCAGACAACCCCATAAGTGTAGAACCCACAATTACAAAGAAGTACAAAAGAACGTGTTGAAATAAAAAATGACAAGAGGAGCCAGTTGGAATAGGTGGGTGGCCACCAATATCCACCTGGATCAATACTCCCCCCTTAGGAAGCAATGGTATCCATTGCATTGAGTGCCCAGGGAAGAGGGGAAATCATTTTCTGAATCTCAATCTTGGTGAGTTGCGTGCCTTGGTGGAGAAGTTGTGCTGCTTGGTCTGTGGAAGACTGTAACAAACCTTTTGCTAGCAGGGTTGAATCTGTTCCACCAAATTGTTGTCTCTAGGTTTAACGGGGTATTGTGTAGGTACCATTGTAGGTGAAGAAACAATATCTTCTTTCTCTTCGACAATCTGTTTTTGTTGGATAGAAGGTGTTGAGACTGAAATGGTTGTAGCGGTCTTTTGTGCATCCTTTGAACAGACCGTGAAGAGGATGAATTTTGCAGTATGAGAGATTACCTTACGACATTGTTTTGGTGGAGCAGTAGTCATAAATACCTCTAGTATCCTATAGATCTGACCTCCCAGAGTAATAATGACACTATGGGGTCTAGACTCATAGACAACATGACATTTCTACATATATGGTTGGCCCAAAACAACATCATAGACATCAAGAGGGGAAACATCGCACACTACCTCATCCTTGAAAGGCTGGATTCCATAGGACAAGCGAAACTGCTGGCTGACACAAAGATCTCGTCCCTAGTGAAGCCACCTGATGTTGTATGGATGCGGGTGTGGTGTTGTCAAACACCCAAACTATTTGACGACCTTAGTTGAGATGAGGTTATTCTGGCTGTCGTTATCAACCATGAAATGCAACAGGTTCCCCTTCACCCACATATGTGAATGGAAGAGGTGCTCCCCCTCTTTAGGATCTTCTGGTTCTTTTGGTTGAATTGTTGTGGTTGCGAAAGTAGAAATGGGTATGCATCGATGATCTGTCTGTTTTCAATATTTTCTGGATTGGATTATGAATCAGGGTTTGGCTCCATGTCTTTGACCTTGGCCACCAATGACTGTTTCGAGCCACACTCATCAATTTTGTGCCAAGGGATTTTGTGGAAGTCACACCACTTCCCCGTGTCATTCTTCATCTTTCCTTTACCCTTCTTGTCCTGTGTCTTGGAATGATTGTCTAGAGGCTGTTGGTTAGGGTCGTCTTTACCATGCTTTGGTTGCTGTATATTTGCAGACCCAAATTCCCATTTGTTCTGGTGCCTAAATTTCTGCTCGATTTTGACAACATATCGATAGGCAGCTCCTAATGATGAGATGTTTAGGAAATCCATTTCGGTTTGGATGTACCTATCAAATCCCCACAGTATTTCAGAACCAGATGTTGCTCGGAGTCTTTGATACCCAACTTGGTGCACAAGGTATGGAAAGTATTTGTGAACTTCGACATTGTTTGGCTCTTCTCTTGCCACAGTGTGGTCCATCTCATGTACTGGTCTTCATAGTTATCAACATGATATTACTATTCTTTGAATGCATCCACAAAAAAATTGTAAGTGGGATCAACCCCATATATTCCAGATTCCTCTATGGAACTTTGCTCCTATTAAGTTTCCCACCAATATGTCACATGGGGGAGATCCTTGAGGAGTGCGAAGGTGATATTTTCCCTGTCGGATTTTTTTTGAAAAGAGAAATAACCTACTAATAGATTTAACCATTTTTCTAGGGCATCCACATCTATCTGACCTTCGAATATGGGAATATCAAAATTAACTTGTATCTAGAAGGGATAGGTTCCTCCAAAATGGCCACTTGATGAAGATGCGCTTGTTGCTATCAATAGGCATTGAAGGATGTGTGCAAAATTCTCCATCATTTCATCCCTCTGTCGCGCAAGAGCTTGCTCAAGAAACATGTTAATAGAATCTTTTGCTCCACCGTTTTTATTTTCTGCCGCCAGCAAGTTTTTCTTGGGTGTGCAAGAGCAATTTTCCTCAAGAGAGACAAGTTTGAGACCCAATTGGCTATATTCGGACCTCGTTAGGGACATGCGCTAAAAAACGATCAAGATTAGCTCGCTCTGATACCACCGGTCTAGATTATTTTCGGAACGAAATAGAGAAGAGAAATTAAAATGAAATACTCATGAAAATTGCCAGAAATAGAGAAATAAAACAATACTTGATTTCTATTAATGAAATAATTGTAAAGAGACTGTAAAAATATAGAGTGCAAGACTTGCTACAATGGTGGCAACTTTATCTATGAGAAGCGATGTGATGGCTATGCTCATTCGCAAGAAAATGATTACAATGAGGCTCTGGAGGCAATTTTATGATAAACATGAATGCCAAAACCCTAGACATCCAAAAACCTAACCCTAGGAGATGAAACACCAAAAGTCACATGGGCTCGTTTGGGTAAGTTAGTACATTAACTTCCCAGGGTCGTAAATTTTGCATACGATCTTCGTATTAGGTGTGTGATAGCCCATTGGAAAGGTCTTTTCGAGAACTGCGCATTATACCATCAAACTATGACTCCATCTATAGTTTTACTGTGGCACACCAGGTGTGTGATAGCCCGTTGGAAAGGTATTTTCGAGAACTACGCATTATACTGTCAAAGTCTGACTTCGTGTACAATTTGACTATGGCACGACAAAAAAACACTGTTTAGGGCCCCAAAATGGCCCTGGAAGTACTTAAAGATGTGTTGACATGAAAAAATACAAAATAAGCCAGTTGGATTAGGTGGGAGGCCACCAGTATCGACCTGGAAGATATGTAGGGCTTCAGACAACCTCGAAAGTGTAGAACCCACAATTACAAAGAAATACAGAAGAACGCGTTGAACTAAAAAATGACAAGAGGATCCAGTTGGAATAGGTGGGTGGATACCAATATCCACCTGGATCAATCAAACATCCCAATCAAAATTTATGATAGTTTTAAGTGACAAACCTTTGAAAACCCTGATTTGGACTCTATCCTCCTAGCCAACCTTCCTTCTGATGTATCTTTGCAATTTCGTCCCTTTTGAGTTTGAAATTGTGACCTGTAATCCTATGATATATCCTCTCTTCAATGCCATTGGTCTGGGAAAAATTGGATGTGCCAAGTGGAAGTTGTGGTATCTTACCCACACCTTGCTGATTTTTGGCCTTTCCAGGAGAGCTAAAGTTTACAGCATGCCACATGCACAACATTTGATATCTGATTCTGAAAATTGTACCAAAATACCACAAAGTCGTCCTCTTTCCAATGAAATTGGTCTCACAAAATTTGTATCTTCTATGAAGAATTTATTCCTATTTTACCCGGAATACCTATTTGAAACTACTCAATAGGACTACTGAGATACCCTATCTTTCACAATGTGTATCTCTGAAAGTATGATGCCCCAGACGCTGAACTTTTTACCACAAAGACCTTGATATTTTATCTAAACAACCTTCGATTTCTTCCTTTTGAAGTGGCTCCGAGAAAAAGTTATAGAGAAAATTCCAAAATGACTGTATTGAGGAAGCAAAACCCTATGATCGATGCTCTGAAACCAAATGTAATGCACCAATACCCAAAATATCATAAAATAACTTAAGTACACACCATGTAATTAATGTGAGCATGGATAACAACTCCAAGATAGATAAGTTACACAATAACTCCTTAAATAATAGGGGAACCCCCTCCAAATAACCAAATACTTTTCATATTCACCATTCACCCACCTCCAATAATGAATACACGACCTCTATATATACCTATTCACACTTGCACATGAGGCCCCTTTACCATTAGGAAGACCTTATTAATTACACATTACATGTACATTTAGGACCATATATGCCCCCCTTGAGGTTATATCATATACATTTAGTCCCATATATGCTCCCCTTGGGTGGTAACAAAAATACGACCACTCTTATGCATTAAGATAATACTTCCATATTGCTTAAGTATGTTCTAGATTAGATTTTGAACATGTCTCTCTACCAAGAGAACCTATGAATGTGAACATTGATGTTGAGAATGTTGTGAACATTGAATTCTAAAGACCTTATCCATGTTGAGCATGTTGTGAACATTGAATTCAAAAGAATCAAATCAGAGAGATAAATAAAAGAGATAAAGATATTATGAGTGGAATCCCCTTATGGGATTCCATTTTGATAATTATGAGATGCTTAATGTATGAATGTTTATAGGAATATGAGATCACTAGAACTTTGATTTTTCGTTTTCTATTGCATATTATGATATGCAAGAGAGCCCTAGTTCTCAATACTGATGTTGTTTATGTGAGATGTTGGAAATAAAGGATGTGAAGAATAAAGGATTGAAGTGAAAAAGTAACACAATCAATGATGGAAATATGATAGAATATGAGTGTCTTTGTAAAGAACACATGACAAAAAATAAATAATACTTAAATCATCTCTTGGTTTGGTAAATAAGTAAGTAGTTACTCCACTTCTATGCATATTTCATGAAAGTTGTATATAATCTATTTAATGATGTAGGTCACACACGCTTTTGATACTACTTTGATCAATTTTATGTTTTATAGGGGATAATTGGATTGTACAGAAAATAAGAAGAAACAAAGGGCAAGGAAAGACATATTGTTTCCAACTTGTAGAAGCTAATGCATTAGTAGTTCAATACATGGATATGAAGGAAATAATTATGATAAACAACCCGATATATCATATGATGTACAAAATATTCTTGATAGATTAATATATGGAGAATCAAATTTTTGGGAATTTTATTTACAAGGGGCACGGTTGTAAGACCCTAGGTTCAAGTTATCTAACCATCAAAACCTTTCAGATACCGACCCTTTTGACATCATCTGCATGCAAGTGAAGTCTCACCTGAGGTATCTACTGGGACTGTAGGAGCCAAGTTTCTATAGGGATGAGGGGATGTGAGGTCATGAACATGTTCATTGATACTTATATACCCTGTGCACAATATTTTGCGTTTCTTATCCCTTGATTAATTGGTAAACTCAATTATACAACACCATTATAACGCAGATTGTGACATACACCATTCACTGGAACATTCATAATTACTACACAACACTCATATAACAACCGGAGCTAGATCTAATCATGCATAAACAAAACATTCATGAACAATCACATAAAAAGACACATTTAAACACATAATTTAACTTGGTTCACCCAATCCTTGGTCTACGTCCACAATGTCTAGCTTCTTTATTATTATTCATGTAATCATCTCAGGTTTGGGAATTGCGCTACAACAGATACATCATGATAACATTCCCCATCCTACTTATTCTCTCTACAATGAAAGCCTCTCTCTGCAAAATCTCCTCTAACCCTTCATACATAGAATCTCTCTCATTCTAAGCCTATTCTCTCAGCAACAACGACAACAACAACCTATTCTTTCAACAACCCAATCTCTTACTCTCAATGAACCCCATTCTTCCCAACCCATTACATATTTATACACAGAGTTTAGGACTCAAAACCCTACTAGCTTATCCCAAAACCCTATGAGAACTCATTATGACTCATTACAACTCATGACAACACATAGTTTGTGCATGATTTCCTGGCCTTCGCGCCTGCATGTTGATTTTCCTTCCTTTTCGCTTGCATGCTTCATTTCGTGCTTTATTTCCTTATGCGACGCCAAATGTGCTTTTACTATGCACTGCGATCCTGAATGTGACTTTACTACACACTCCTCAACCCCTAGGATATTTCTCAAAATTGCATCCAAAATGCCTGTCCAACAGGCCCCCAACACACACATGTGGCTCATCCCAAGCCACTCAGGCCTGTTGCATCACTCCCTTCCATGACTCCATAAAGTTTTGCAATGTCTCTCTAGCTGTAGCGACTTCTTTCTTTGCCTCAACCTCCCTCTCCAAGATTTCTTCTATGGTCTGTGCCGTTAGCATCGTAATATTCTCCTTGCATTCCTTCTCAACTTGCTTCACCATTCCTTGCATCTCTACCAATCCCCCTATTATCTTGAATACTTCGTCTTGCAAGAGTTCCAATCGTTGTATGATATTCTTCTGCTCTTCCCTCATCTACTCTATCACATTGTATAACTATCTGTTCGCAAGGATGGATGTCATGCGTTCCGCTGGTGGAAGAGTGTTTATGCTTTCATTGGATTTTTTCACCTGCTCCCATGCACTTCTTACTCTTTCCTCGATTTCCTTCATCTCTGGATTCACCTTCAATTGTGTCCAAGTCCACGTGCTTTCTTCACATAGCCTCGCACACTCCTCTCTGAGACTCTTAATGCTTGTAAATGAGGTTATGGTTGTTCTGTCTCTTTGTTCCTTCACCGTAGTTGGTGTACCTGGTGTGGTGCGTGCTTCCAACTCTCTAATGCTATTGAATTAATTTGTTATTTTTTGATATCTTCTCCTCTATTGTGGCTTCTGTCACCACCGGTATCTCAAGAATCTCCCTATATATCTTCTGGACAAATTTCTATACCCTTTTGGCCTATTGTTCAACTTCATCTTTCTCCTGCAATACCTCAATATGAACCTTCTGCAGGTCTACCTTATCTTTCGTTACCTTGGTTAACTCCTTGGTCATTGATTTTGCATGAAACTATATTTGTGCCACCCGTGCCTGCAATCCTTGTAAAGATTCCATGGGTATATGTGACAAGACTAAGTCAAGGTAACTTAGTACTTGTGCATGTTCCTTCATCTCCAACGTAGGGAACTCAATTACTTCGTGAGAGATCTTGAAAATTTGGCGCCCTACTATGATATCTAGCATGTACAAAATGGTGGCCCTTGCTTCTCCAACTGTGCTTGCTGGTTTTCCTTCAACGAATCTTCTCTCTCGTGCTATGCTCACTAACTCCAACCATTGCTGCAATGATTTCAACTTCTCTTACACCTTTTTGTTTAGCTCTTCCTGTAGCTGTGAAACCTGTTGAAAAACATCCTATGTGGCATCTCTCACTTGGTAGCTGATTCTATCAATATCAACATCTGTCAGAGTGTAGATGGCTTTCTCTTTGTGGGATTTCATCTTCTTGCACGCAGATAGTGTTGGCCGCTTACCCTTATCTTTCATATTCCCCCCTACGTTTGGTATTGTCTCCTGTGCATCCCCTACACCATTTCCTTTTTCATTTCCTTATGCCTCATCTGGTTCTTCATCTTTAGTGTCTCATTCCTTTTCCTCGTTAGGGTGATCCATTTCTTCAACCAAAAGTTTCCATTCTTCGTCCTAGTCATTGGAAATAAGGCATACATCCTCCTCTGTAAACTTGTAGCTTGTTGAAAACCACTGGCGCGTCAAGTCTCTTTTATCTTGGATGTACATGTGGTTCATCCCTTGTTTGAAGCGCACGATATCCTGATAGTCCTCCATAGTCTGGGCGGTGATGCACAATGTGTGCTCTATGATGTGCCTAATCGTGTCAAATTAGACATAGAAGGTGACATTTTTGTCTTGTTGTCTCCCCTTGTGCGCAATAATCCATAAGTTAATATATCGCGTCACTGCATGATCTCTTCATGATGTTTTCAAAAACTGGCACTCGTTAGGCTTCCTCTAGGCAATCAATGCTATCAGTATGATAAGTGAGGCATAGTGAAATTCCATGCCTTTCTCCTGGGCGTCAATGCAATCTATTAGAAACTGTTTGAAAAAAAATGTGGCCCAATTTATCTGTACCCCTTCTGCACACTTCTCCACAGCTGCTATTACTGCGACCAACACCTCATCCTTCCGACATTTCCTTAATAATTTACAGGCCAATACCCGTGTTGCAAATATAACTACATCATCACTTATGTTGGCGACATCCAACTTTCGCTTTCCTCTAAAGGTGTTGAACTTCTCTTTCATACTTTTAGATAATTCCTTCTCCCCAACCTTATTTGAGAATAATGTTGCTAGATCCTCCCCTGCTCTCCATAAGCCCGTTATCCGCGCAATCATCTACATATCGATAGATACTGGTGGATCTAGCCATAAAGTTCCTCCGTGGACGCAACTCAATAATAGCTTAACATAGGCATTTATTTCTAGACTTCTGCCAAAGTGTGGGATTTCTAACAAGTTTAAAATCCTTGATTTTTCTAGCCCTATCGCCCAGTTCTGCAGCTCGTCCAGTATTGCACCTATCCCTGGTACACTTTTAGTGCATAAATACTTGTCATGTGCTTACTCGGGAAACTTTTGTGCATCTGTTATGTCATGGACAAAAAAATTAAAGCAACGACCTTTCCCATCATGTCCCCTGCAATAATGACACAGGGTGGTATGTCTGGAGTAACTAGCGGGTACTTGGCATCCTTAGGGAGTCTAACCTATGGTGCAATGTCCTTTCTTGGAGGTATGTAATCTCTAGGAAACCTCGACTGTGAAGCTGAAGCTCTGGGTGTTTCCTCAAATTCTGGTGTGACCGATGGTCGTATTCGAGACAGATTTTTTGCTGTGACAATTGGTGCCACAACTTTTGATGGTTCCATTTCTCTCTGCAACCGATGTTCCCCTTTCTTGATTCTAGAACTACTCTGTGTCGAATATGGTTCGCCTATGGTCTTCTCTGTATTCTCACAACGCTTATGCATGCAAAAGCCCTTTCCTTGTCAGCCCTGAGTGTGCTTTTATAACCCTTCGGCAGTTGTCCCTCTACATTTGCACCTGAACTAACAGTCTAATCCACTACTTGTGTACTCAATGCGTGATTTAATGCTGTCTTCTAACCAAATATGCCACTGGATTTTTTCCTCATACCGCCAATCTGTCACGATCCCCGATGAATTTTTCCATTTATGACTACACATCGTCTTATGCCTTGTCATTAACGCGTGTTAACCGTCATTGCCTCCTTTTAATGCCTTTAACAGTCTTGTCGGTCCTGTTCTGTGCAGTGTTTCTGGCTTACTTGTTCGTTCACTACACATTTCTACGCTTTTGTGTGTAATCTCTCTGCTTGACGCAATTTCGTCCATCTGTGCGACACTCACTTCTTTTGCGCATTTACTGTCATTGTAACTTAATTTTTTCCTGTTTTTCCTTTGTTTTTCTTTTCTCCTTTTCCCACTTTTTATTTATTTTTGTCCTTTTCCCTACCATAATACACTACTATGGTACACTCATTCTTGCACAATTCATCCTAGTGCACGGGAGGTCGGCCGTCCTTATAAATTTTCAGTCGACTTCCATTCACCATGCCTCCGAGGACTTCACCATTCAACGTTTCCAACCGCACAACACTTTCCTCTGTCACATACTTAAGTAACTATGGTCCTAACCAATGCATTCAAAAGTCTCTGGATGCTGCATAAACTTGCTGTCGTATAGTAACACTAAGTCCCCCACTTGAAACTTTTTCTATTTAATGTCTATCATGCCATGCCTTTCCTCTTGCCTTCTAAACTTGCTGATGGAACCTTGCGACAAATCGGTCTTCCTCGAAGCTGTAGCAACTGTGACAATCTCTCCTCCACTGTGCTAGAGTTCGAAAGATTAATAATCGCTGCAACGCGCAGGCTAGGCACAATAAACTCCATCGACATTATTGCTTCTTGCTCATAGAACAACCTAAAAGGTGTCTATCCGATCAAATTTTTACTTGTAGTCCTATATGCCCATAATACTGCAGGGATCCTCAAGTCCCAATCATCCCTTCCTACGTTGCATATCTTTGTTAGCGCATTCTCCAAAATTTTATTAAAAGCTTCTACTGTCCCATTAGCCCGAGGTTGATACGACATACTCCTCTAATGATGAATTTGAAATTCCTTAGTCAATGATGTAATCATCTTATTTAGGAAGTGTGTCCCCTGTTCACTCAGTAGACTGTACGAGCATCCAAATCATGTAAATCTACTACAGACTCGAGTGCAGTACGTATCAACGACAAGGAGATCATAGCAACCAATAATTTGACTAATCATATAATTTAATTTTATTCATTTTTAAAATCAATTTTAATACTCTACAAATATGTAAATTATATTTCCCTCCAACACGGTTAATTAGTCCCATCAATATGGGATGGGCCAATGAAAAATTAAGAATATAATTTAAAAAAAATAATAATTTGAAAATAAAAAATTAATAAATAATATTAAAAAGCATTGACAAAATTGTCTTAAAAACGTTACAAAAAGGACCAATTAATAGACAGAATTCACCTAATAGTCGATCGAATCTAGAGTCCCTGCCTCGGGACTAATAACAATAATAAAAATTATATAACAAAAAGGGTTTGATACAGAACAAAATGGTTACTCTTTTCCATCGCATTCAAAATGGTTTATTTTTTTGGTTCAGATACACAATGACATAAAGAAATTGGCTTGGTGACTGCCCCTGCCCTTGGTAGAAACTAACAAAAGAGGAGCCCTAATAATAAAGCAACTAAACTATCGCAGATTATCAAGAAAACACAGGGCAACCATTCACAACAATGCCTTTGGCAGCGGGGCACTTTGCCAAGGAGCATCCATCCAAGTCGTTTCCCCACCATTTCAATGAAATATTTTCATATCCCAAGCACAAGTAGAGGAGAACTGCCATGAATGCCAATCCTGCGTCCAACCCTCCAGAGAGCACATAGTTGTAACGCTGCCACCAGTCTCTCTTATATCTGTAGAGCACGAAGCTGAAAATGAATCCCACGAGTAACCAGCTTGTATAATTTACTGCTGATGCAGGGGGCATCGTCCCTGTGGCTCCCATGAGAACAGGCATATTGATCAGTCTGATCCATTCTTTCTCGGGGTATGCCTTGTGAAACAGCCATACGATGGCTGGAGCTATTGCTCCCGCTAAGAAAAACCAGTTGATTGCTGCATATTCACCAAGATTTCCAAAAATCCTTTTGGGTCCAATTAATCCCCATATTACAGAAGTGTCGTAGAAGACAGAATCCATTGGACAAGTCCAAGGGCTGTTAGAGGGCAATACAGCAGTGTCGCAGATATTTGGAATGGAATGCATGAACCACCAGGCTGTGCCTAAGTACACAATCCCTGAAATCACTGTGCCCAAAATCTGCAACAAAGATTATATGGATGAATCAGTTGCAGAATACAAAGGGAACTCTGTATTACATGGGGAAGAAAGAAATGGCTATGGAGGATTTCTCGTGTTCAGTACCTGTGCATGGAACATTGCTCGAGGAGGTATTTTCATATAATGACCTAGTTTAAAATCCGCCAAGAATGATAGAGCTTGCAGCATGCTGACATACCCATACACCTTGAAGCAAATGTTGGCCACTGGTCTGCCTGGATAAATATAACCCATCATGTACTCCGTGATGATATTCAAACCCGGCGTCTACCATGCCCAAATCAATCCAAGATTTAGTTTCACACAACACTGCTGATATAAGTACTGGACATGATTGTTTTTGAGGAAACAGAAGGCCAATTTGCACGAAGGACGACGCATAGACGTACCTGATTAGTAGTTGCAGTAATAATACCTATGGGTAGTGTGAATAACAGGGCAATGCCACAGGCGAGTATTACTCCCCACCAAGGCAATTGAAACTGATCGATGTAATACTCGCATGAAAAAATCGTTAAAGCTATAGTGCCGACTAGAATTCCAGTGAACCATAATTCTGGCACCGGTTTGTACTTTCTCATTAGTCTGGTGTGGACATCCACTTTCTGATCTCCAAAAGCAGACATGCTAAGATGCCAAATCTCCCTGCACCAAGTTATAAATCATTAGTTCATTCTGATTGCTTCTGTGTCCATGGATTTCTGATGAATTCAGGGACTGATAACATACTTTCCATGAAACAGGAGGACATGAACCACTGTGGCAGTTAACGCAGCGAACCCAACGCCATAGGTAATAGAAAAGAATGTGCTAAGATGTAATGGTCCATACTTCTCATAAGCCTTGAGGTCGATATGGAAGTTCGAATTAATGATCGAGGAGATGTTGTACTTCTGTCCACTGGAGGTGAACAGGTTCTTAGAAAAGATGGGAAATGTTTTTGCATCATACAAGTTGAACCAGTATGCTAATGGCGTTATCACATACATTACAAGCACAAATCCAAATCCCACGTTGGCTATTGCGAACCAAGGAGCGGCAAGAGGGCTTCCCAGGTAAGAAGAAACGGTGGACCAATATATTCCTACGACACCGATGCCAAGACCATATAGTCCTGAACCCAATTGTTGTGCCAGAACAGACTTGGGAAAGATCCAGCAGAGCCATGACAGGGATGTCACCATGGGAAACAGATAGCCAGGGAGTAAATAATAGGCAAAACTACATGTGACGGCAATCATGAAAAACTGGTTTTGTGTAAGGCGTCCTTTGGGCCTTTCCTCCTTATCATGAAGAACTCTGCAATCAAAAGAATAAAAACAGAATAACGCTTTTCATTCGGTTTATGAATGCTTATATCTTCGAGAAATGACACAAATTCATCCAATAGCTAAAAAAACAGATTTTCATCTAATAATGACATGAGAGTCCATGCCTGAACAGAGAAACCTGAACAAGGTTTTCAGGCCACCACATAGCAGCAGGCTCGACTAGATATTTTCTAAAGATCCCTGCCCATCCAAACCCCAATATCTGCATATCCAAAACAGTAAGAAATATCGCAGACAACCAACGTGAGGGAATTTCATTACCCTCCAAAGAAATTTGAGCAGAAATGGTCAAAACTGAACGTGAGTTTTCATGACCACCAGAAAAGCAACGAAAAAGCCCAGCTCCTTCTTGTAGAAAATTTTGACAGCACTGACAATGTGAATGGCATACACAGATCCTGCCCCTGCATTAGCGAAGATTGTGATTAGAACATGCTCCTTCATATTGAAAGGCCCTGGATTTAGCGAGAATTCCCATTTGCTTCCTGCAAAGAATTTTTTCTTGGTTATGGTTGCTTCCATTAACCGGCCAAGAGGAAGGACTGCAATCTGAGCAGCGACTGCACTGATTGAGAGGGCCTCTGTTCTGTACCAAAAGAACTGATTTAGAAACGATAGTAGAACGCATGACATGATTCCCAGAACCCACATCCTGAAAGTTGGGACGGGAATGCTTGGATCATCCGTTGTAGGCACAGTGAGAGCCACCTCCTCGATCGGAGACTGGTCATCGAAATCTTCTTTTATAGGAATCTTTTCTTTGTTCTCAGTGGCTTTCACTGGATATCCCTCTACATTCAATAATGATATATGTTCCACGTCTCCATAATTTCTGCTGCTTGACGATGCATCTGCAAGAACAACCATTACAAATCTCTAATCAGCTTTCCATAGCTAAAATGCAGAAGCTCTTACACTGAATCTCTACCATTGCTCTCAGATATCAACCCCAAATGAAAAAAAGAGAATGATACGAACTATGGGGAGTCTGAGTAGATTCATTTATTTCTATACTCATTTTCCTCCTGTTGGAGCAGCAATGCTAGGCACTTTGTTTTCCTATTCAATAGGAAAACTTCAAAATCACATTAAATCCATTATATTTTACATAGCACACAGGGGGTCTCATACATCAATTTGGTGTTTGGCTGTGATTATATATATATATATATATATATATATGCGAGAAATAAACTAACTGGAATATAAAAAAATGTTGAGGCCTGCAAGTGACCCTGTGGCCCCTGCGGCTCGCACTTGCAATCATATGAGCCGCGAGGTATGACCATAGGTCTTGGGCCTTAGGCCTGAGTCTTTTCGGTGTGTTTCCCTCTCTCCAATGTCTAAAGGGTTCACTGTAGCCACGTTTCTATTTTTCAGGTGGTGAAGGAGTTAACCGTGTGAATCTGCAGAGGTCCTAATGACATACTATGATGTAATGTCCCTTTCCAAATAGGAGCTCCAGAGAGGAGGCTTAATGGTCTAAACTGCCCCGTTAGACTATAGCCAGGGCCAAAGAGGGGTAAACAGGGTTACTAGAGGTCACTCCAGTCACAGGTGTTATATCCAGAAAGTGACGTTGAGCTAAAAAGGGTTAAAAATGCTTTTAAGCCATTATGAACTAAAAATAGAAGTCAACAGTGAATTAGGGTCTCAGTAGTGATTTAGGGTTTTG
>SNQJ01S0024747.1:155179-174501 GCA_010110895.2 Picea sitchensis | reverse complement strand
GGGAAGATCATCCAGGTCTTCCATCATTCTTCATTGATTCCACAGTGCTCCCATATTCCGGGTATTATCTTTTAGTTGCTTATTTGTATTCTAGCTAAGATCCTTTTGTCTTTTGATCTAGCCGAGTGTTGTTATTTTATTCAGCTGCAGTTTCTTATTTGTATTCCAACTAAGATCCTTTGTCTATTGATCTAGTCGAGTATTGTCAGTTTATTCAGCCACATTTGGCCATTTTGTAATCCACAGAGATATCATAATACAAAATTTACAGTACTTTGTCGCATTTATTATTTGCATGATCATTTATATGCTGTAAACCTTTGATCCTACACACACATTAGCAACTTTTCCTAGACTAGCCAAGTTAGGAACATTACATATGATGATGTGGTGGATTATTCGCCAGATCCAGGTGAACTATTACCCTGGATGGGGACAACTGGCAACCCCACTCATTCTCTCCTGGTACAACTAGCGGAGGATAATCCGTCGGCTGCTCACGACGATTTCTTCTCGCAGTTTTCATGGGTATCGAGTTTTTACTCTGGGTTAGAACTAGAAGCTATTTCTTTACTTGGGGGTGGGTGGGGGACGAAGCTAGGTCTGGAGTGGTTTTGACTTCCAGATGTTTCACAAACAACAATCTTCCTTCTTGCTCCGTTTCTTGGTGCGGTTCTACTCCTATGATCTCTGAAGGCACTTTCCCCCCCATTTAGTATGGGTTCTCCCCTTCTTCATCCACGACTGAATTCTCTTGGTCATTCTTGGATCCCACAATGACTGTGCTCCCCTCACCAAATCAGGGGGAGCCACTAGTTTTCTCTAAGGTCTTTCCTGATGTGGTTCTAGAGGAGTCGACACTAGGGCCTGCAAACTGGATTTCATTGGAGTAGGGTCCAACCCCAGATTTCTACTATCCTTTTATGGATCAAGGTTTCTTCTCAAAACAACTGGAGGAGTCAGTGGAAGGGTTTATTGCCTCTAACTTACGACCCTCAAATTCAAATGAGTGGGACTCCATTTTCCATGGGGATCCTGGAATTAACACACAGTTGATTTAGGACCAAGGTCTATTGGGAGTTCCAGAGACAAGGCAAAGGAAACATAATAAGTGTATTGTGTCTTCCAAGGCAAACCCTAATTTCATCCTTGGAGATGACCTAACTTTGTCTAGGGTGGCAGAGATGGCTGATAAAACTATAGTTGGGAAATCTTATCACCGCCAATTCAACGAGAAGACTCTCAAGGCCTGGGCTATGAAAAATTGCGGTGTGTCATACAATCCTCTGCCCATAATCAATCGCCTCTCTAGGGGTTGGTTCATGATTATTTTTTTGGAGTAGATACAATCTACGGTCATTCTCCAAAAAAGTTGGTCAATATATTCTTCACCAGTCCTAATGAATCTTTGGAACCCCACCTTTGATGCAGCAAGTGAGAGACTGGATTCCATCCCAATATGGGTTCGACTGTCAGGTCTCCCTCCACATCTTTGGACATAAAAATGCTTCCAAGCAATTGGGAATTTCTTGGGGGAGTTTTTGGTTGCCAATATGGGATTATTAGAATTTGACAAGATGTCGGTGGCAAGGATTTTGGTTTTACTAAATATGAGAGAAGGGATTTGGGAATTCCTTAATCTGACAGGTTTGGGAAGGACTAGGGTTCAAATCCTAGATTGTGAAGGGGTTCCTTTTCGATGTAGGAGGTGCCATGAGTATGGGCACATTATTAAGGATTGAAAGAACTCCATGAGGGGGCACAGGAACAATCGGTCTTCCATAGAGAATATAACTGGTCAGGGGCGTCAGGAGAATTTGGGTGTTAGCTCTCCATATTTGGAGTCGACTTCGGTGGGTACTCCGTCTTGTGCTCCAGTAGATCCTCCAATTTTTGTGGCTGATGGGTTGGTAGTTCAGAGGGGAGATGCATCGACCTTAGTTCCAATTGCGAGGGAAGCAACGAGTTCAAAGGTATGCCCGGAGGCAGTTCCACAGTACTTGATCAACAACCTTTTGGGTATGCATCTTACTATATCCTGTCTAGTAAATGGATTAATTAAAGAATTCATTTTTTTATGGTGGATTGTAATCACTCCCTTCAAAATATCCCTTTTCCAAATAATTCGTCTCGAAATCCTTTCCTC
Source organism: Picea sitchensis (assembly GCA_010110895.2). Classification (NCBI taxonomy): domain Eukaryota; kingdom Viridiplantae; phylum Streptophyta; class Pinopsida; order Pinales; family Pinaceae; genus Picea; species Picea sitchensis. The sequence continues at coordinate 172,355 of SNQJ01S0024747.1, read as the reverse complement.
GAGCCCCCACACTCTTCTTTTCCGTCCTTGGCCAACTGTTCTCTCTGTCCGGACTCACTACTTGGATCCCCAGTTTCTTGGTCATCTGAGGATTCTTCTTATGATGGGTCTGAGGAATCAACCATTCATTTCCAAATCCCTAATAGATCAGTCTCCATTACCACTAGAGACTACAGAGGCCTGGGCCCAAATCCAAAGATCTTGAAAACTAAAAAGGGTCGAGGTAGAAACTCTCACCTCTCCAAGGCACAATCTCGAGCACTGGTCAACATTGCTTCAGGTTGACAAAATTCAATAGTAGGGGCACTTAGATCAACAAAATCCCTAGTAGGGGTTAGCCCATGAAATTCCTCACCTTTAATTGCAAGGGTTTGGTGAGTTCCCCAAAAAAATTCGCACTAAAGAAGCTCGTAACTCTACACCGGCCTGATGTAGTTATTTTTCAAGAAACCCTAGAAGATGAAGTCATGGATACCAAGATTATAACTTCCCTCCTCCCGTGTTGTATTTTTCTGGGACTGGATTTCAAAGGTAGGTCGGGAGGACTAGTCATAGGTAGGATATCTAGATGTATCAAAATCTTAAACTTCTGAGCTTTTGAATCCTATCTAGGGGGTGATTTTATGGTGGAGGAATTTGGTATGGAGATCAAAATAATCAATGTTTATGGACCTCATACAGATCAGAACTCCTTTTGGGAAACTCGACTTGGTAAAGACCTCTTGAAGAATGATTTTCTAATCTTAGGAGGAGATCTAAATTTCTCTCTGGGGGATGCTGAAAGTTGGGGCCCCTCGGCCCACCCAGACAACCAAGCAACCTTCTTTAGCCACCTAATGTCTTCCAATGGCCTCATAGATATAGCTCCACTAAAGCTACTACCCACTTGGAGGAATATGAGGGTAGGGGAGGCCCCTATAGCCAAAAGGTTGGACTGTTTCTTGATCTATGAAACTTTAGCCTTGCTTCCAATCTGATTTCGTCATTGGATTGGAAGTGGAGGCAAATCATACCATTCTCCAGTATGGTTTGAAATCAAAGGTGGTCCTTAAAATCCTGCTGCACCGTTTAAATTCAACTCTTCCTGGTTAATGGACGAGAGTTTTCAGAATTTGGTCAAGTCTAATTGGAATGACATAAGGGATTTAGAGGGTAATCTGACTGCTATCCAATTCGTGACAAACCTAAAAATAATAAAAAAGATGGTTATTCCATGGGAAAAAAACAAAGCAGAAAGCAGATGAACAAGAAATCTAAATTATAGAGGAACAATTGAAGCTGATACATCAAGATTCCGATTTCGGGTTCACCTCAAGCTTGCCTTGAGACAATCTGAAAAGGCTTGAGGCTAGGCGTAGGAATTTGTTGGTGGTTCAAGAAGAAACTTGGAGGATAAAAAGTAGATCTATCTAGCTTGAGAATAGAGATGAGAATACAAAATTCTTCCAAGCCTATGCCAAGGGGAGGAAATCAGAAAACACAATATGGGGATTAAAGGATCAGGAGGGCAGATCTGTTGCTTCCTTCGAAGGCCTTGCAAGCATGGGTAAAAGCCATTTTCAGTCTTTATTCAAAGAGGACAAGAGAGTGAACATTGAAAAGATTATAAAGTTGGCACTATACTTTCCAAGCTTCGTGGATGAACATGGGAATTGAATTTTTTTTGCAGAAGTCACCAAAGTTGAGCTAAAAGAAACCCTTCATATCTTCCAGAAGGATAAAAGCCCAGGTCCAGATGGATGGACAATCAAATTCTAGAGGGGTTTCTTTGACCTAATCAGAGTTGATCTACTAAAAGTCATTGATGAATCTATAACCAATGACATAATTCATAGTCCCTCCAATTCAACCTTTATAGCCATCATTCCTAAGGTAAATGATCCTCAGTCCTTTTATGAATTCAGACCAATTTCTCTGTGTAATTGTATTTACAAAATTATTTCCAAAATCATAGCTCATCGACTGAAGCCCATACTATCAGAAGCCATTTCCAAAGAACAATTTGGGTTTTTAGAAGGGTGCTAGATTCATGAGGCAATAAGGGTAGCTCAAGAGGGCCTATATATCCTAAATACTGCAAGAGCAAAGGGGTCAATTCTAAAGATTGATCTCTCAAAAGCATATGATAGAGTGATCTGGGATTATATTTGATTTCTTCTTACACATATCAGATTTGAAGTACCTTTCATAAAATGGGTGATGGCATGCATCTCTTCAGTCTCATTTGCAATCCTTATTAATGGGGCTGCATCCCCTTTCTTCATTTCAGAAAGGGGTCTGCATCAAGGATGCCCCTTGTCCCCACTTCTTTATCTACTAGTAGCTAAAGGATTGAGTAAGGCTATTGATAATGCAACAAAGGTAGGGAATTTTCAAGGAATTCAGGTTGCACTTGGGATGATGATCACACACCTATTGTTCATGGACAATATCCTCATTTTCTGCAGTGGTAGGGCAGGAGATGCATAAATCCTAGCAGAAATACTTTCCCTCTTCCGCTCGGCTACATGGATGCAAATAAACTCCCAAAAATATACCATCACTATATCAGAAATGGATAGAGAGGAAATGGTAGTCTATTAGAGGCTATTTCCATTCACAGTTCAGGACATTTCAGAAGGTTTAAAATACTTGGGGTTCCATTTGAAGTCGAACAATTACAGAAAATAAGAATGGAAATGGCTACTGACAAAATTGGAGAAAAGGTTAAATGGATAGAGCTTTAGGTGTTTATCTAGAGCAGGCATACTCACTCTTACCAAATCTGTTTTCGAAGACATACTAGTATATTGAATGTCACTGGCTTGGATTCCAAAGGGAGTGTTGGAAAAAATTAGAAGGACTTGTTCTCAGTTTATTTGGTCTGTATCAGGGGATAAGTATACTCAAACTTGGACAAAATGGGAACATATTGTGATGCCAAAAGCATTGGGAGTTTGGGGGCTCAAAAATATTTTTCTGTTTTCCAAGGCCCTGGCGACAAAGGTCTGTTGGTGTCTTATTTCAGTCTCCAGCCTGTGGATGCAGGTAGTTACACAAAAATACATCCTCCTAGATTATGTGGAAGATTGGATCAAATCACCAATCATGTTTTCACATCACTGTTCGATTATTTGGAAAGCGATGATATCCTCCTTCTCAGTGGTAGGAGATAGTATTGCCTGGAGAGTTGGTAAAGGAAATCATCTTTTCATAGGAGCCGATCCTTGGCCCGGTAGTGGGAATTCTCATATACTTCCAAAATAACTAATCAATCAGCTTCACATGCATGGTATCTTCTTCCTATCCCATCTATCTAACCCCCTCTCAACTACTATATGGAACCAAGGATGGAGAAGTGATTTATCATTGGGATTAAATGGGGGTTATATAAACTTATTGGAAACTTATATTTCATCTCTCACAAGAGGACATATTAGACTCTCAGACATGGAAGATAAACTAGTCTGGAAAAAAGACCCTCTAGGCTCCTACACTCCAAAATCTGGATACATAGCTTTGAATATAGACCCAATCCAACAAAATACCAGATGATGGTGGAAGGGACTTTGGAAGCTGAAATGTCCTCAAAAAGACAAAATTTACATGTGGGCGACTTTAAACAATAGAATCCCAACTTGGGATAATTTGAGTAGGTGTGAGATAGAAGGATCGAGTAGATGCTCACTTTGTAAAAATGAAAACAAATCTACTTTCCATGTACTCCTCTCCTGTCCCTTCTCCAAGAAAGTTTGGTCCAAAACTTCCTCAAGCCTCAAACAAAGATGCATATGGACTGGAAACACTTTGGAATTGGCATGGAAAGATTGGTCCCGTGATCCAAGAAATAAGGAACTAAAAGCACTTCTTATCCTAATCATTTGGGGAATATAGCTATCTCGGAATGCAATGATATTTAAAGAAAAATCCTCTATTCCATAGGTAATCAGTTGGGGAATATGACTATCCCAGAATGCAACGATATTCAAAGAAAAAGCCTCTATTCCATAGGTAATTGCAGGCCAAAGTCTATCAATCCTGTTGCATTTCCCCCAGACAAAAGAAGCACCAACCTTGTGGGTAAGACATCAAGAGGACATAGACACTTCAAAACACTCGGCATTTTTTGATGGAGCCTCTCAGAACTCCATTTGCAGGGGGGGTGGGTGTTGTTATTCACTTATATGAAAACCATTGTTTTCATTTAAAAATGATATTGGGATAGGGTACAAACAACTATGCTAAACTATTGGTGTTGAAGCTATTACTCCTATTTGCTAGAGAAAAGGAAATTCAACACATACATATCTTTGGTGACTCTATGAATGTCATTAATTGGAAAAAGAAAACATCAAATTTGTCACAAAATATTTCTTAGTCCTATTGTGGAGGAAATTTATCGTTTGATGGACATATTTGATACTTTGGTTATCTCCCATGTATACAGGGACATGAACATGGTAGTAGATTCTCTGTCCAAAGATGGGCTGCTACTCTCACTAGGCCAATGGAACATTAACGAAAAAAAAGGGGAGGACACTAATGGTTTTTTTCATCAACCATTTATAGAGGATCACAACCATCTGCAGGATTGAATATTCAAACCCCATTCTCATTTTTGATCGACACTTTTTAGACACTACTCTATGGGACAATGTTGTTCTCAAAGTTTTCCAGGCTTCACCATGGATGTATCTCTACATGTACAACACTTACAACATTTCATTTTTCTACAATGACACAATTGCACAGGCATAGGAAAAGTTTTTGGGCACCTTCTGTGAGTGCATGAAAATCATTTTTTATTCTGTATATACCAGGGAAACTTTTGCAGTTTTTATTCCACCTTGTTCTAGGTTAGATATTTTAGACATACTGTCATGCATGCCAAATTTTGGCTCACAAAAGCTAGTTTCTCTCAGTGACCAGATTTTGGGGATGAATTGCGTGTCTTTTTTGTTTTTGACAAATCCACACACAATTGGTGTGTTGTGCTCTTGAAACACATACAAAATGTAATTTTGTCTCTCCTAAGAAATAAAATTACACTTTTTTTCAAGGAATATATATATATATATATATTGTTGGCCCTTGACCAAGTTTTGGGAGATCCTTGGTCAAGTTTGACCTATTTTGGGACTTCGACAGCCTGTTGAAGGAGCCCTTGACCAAGTTTTGGGAGATCCTTGGTCAAGTTTGACCTATTTTGGGACTTCGACAGCCTGTTGAAGGAGGAGCGCAAGATGAAGAAGAGATCGCGGGACATTGACCCCTTTTTGGGTCCTTTTTGGGGTTTGGGATTATCTAACAGGTATGGGGATGTCGGCCCATGGGTTTACCCATGTTTAGGCCTAGTTTGTATGTATAAATAAATGCTAAAGCAATGTAGTGAGTACGAATGGATAAGTGATAGATCTATGTGATTGAAGGATTTTAAGGGATCTGTGCATACTGTGTGAGACTTGCAGAGCTACGTGCAAGTAATTGTAAGAAGGCTTGGTTCTTTACCCTAGCTCGAAGAAGGAGGATCTGGCAGAGTGCGAACAAATCTCCTGTCTTCTGCGGAGTAGGATTTTGATGCTATGTGCCTGTAAGAAGCTTGAAAAAGATAATAAAGAAGAAGAGTTGGTGGACGTAGCCCCAGGGTGGGGGTGAACCACGTACATGCTATGTTGTTATGCTTTGTGCGATGTGTTTATGTCTTTACTTGTTAAGTGCTTTGATAAATATAGATAAATCTGTTTATGCTTTGTGCTAATGATGTATATGGATGTTAGATCTGACTTATATGAATGTGCTAGTGCCTAAATCTCTTAGATCTAACCTACTTCTCTATGATAAGTGATTAGATACCTCAGATTTGAATGAATGATGCAATTCTCTGTTTTATCTGTGGAGTAGATAAAGGTTAAATATTGATGAACTATCAGTGCTAAGTGCTGTGTTAAGTATTACAATCACAGATCTGTGTCCCAGCTAAGGTTGCAGACACCTGAGTCCTGCAACAATCCCTGCCTCTACCTTGGGTGAGACTTCATCTGCTTCGTAGGTGTTTCCGAAAGAGCCGGTAGTTAGGGTTTTGTTGGTGCGTTGAACCCTAGGTATGCCCTTGTGCCAACAAATGGTTCTATTGTCGGGACCTGAAACTGTGATTTCTAGGAACTAAGAAAGTAGAAGCTTTGTGAAAAGATACGATCTGGAATTGTGGAAGCTCTATGTGTATATCTATCGCCCTAGTGCGCAGTACTCTACTTAGTTTGTGAAGCTCTCTGCTAAAGAAAATAATTCCGATCTGAAGAAAAGAGGTAATATCAGAACGCTTTGTCCTCTGATAAAGGTAATAATATTGAAAAGTTCTAGATTTGAAAGCTTTGTGCTCTTTAGAAGTAAGATAAGTGGAATTTTTTGTTTGAAAAGTATGGATCTAGGTATGTTTGATAGATTCTATCCTAGCTTGAAAACTAGGGCAGTAATAGATGAAAGAAGATTTGACATGAGTAGATCTGATAAGAATAGTGAAAAATATGTTATACCTATGTATAGAAAGAATGTTTGGAATAACACATGGATGCAGGATCCTAAAAATAATTTTTTTCACATTAACCACTATGATCCTAGCACACAGTACAGGAAAGGCTGGGGATCATTTAAAAGAAAGAGAGGATTAACCCTCTGTTTCCAGTTGCAGAAATTTGGGACATCTTGCTAAGGAATGCCTTGGGAGAAGACCTAGTTGTCTTTTTTGCAAAGCTATGGACCATGAAGTATTGGATTGCCCTAGAATGATTACTAATATTGAAGGAATGAACACGAAACAAGAAAACCTTAAGGCAGATCCATAAATGGAAGAACCCCAAAAAGAATCAGAGAAAGTATTGCTACAGATAAAAGAAACCCTGAATGACCACTGACATGTCATCTTATCAAAGATATTCAAAGAAAAAGAATGCCTTGAAGCAAGAATACGAGACTTCGACATTGATTGTGTTCTAGATGAGGAAACACAGGTGAATATCACGACAGAAAGAGCTTGGGAAGATATAGGAAGGCCTGCTATGATTCCTTCATCAAGAGGAATAGGACTATTCAAAGGAAAGATGATAAACCTATGTGGAAAACTTAGCTATATATCTATAAGTGCCAATGGGACTTCGACATAGGAGGGTTTCAAGATTGTTAAATTTATTGAGGACAACACTCCATTTACTATATTGCTCGGAAAACCTTGGATTGAAAGAGATTAGGATGGAAGGAAATAAGAAGAAGAAGTTTTAGAGAAGAGGAAGCAAGAGTTAAAATATTTCATGACTAGAAGGATCGCACACTTAATTGAAGAACAAAAGAATAGATCGAAGCTATTTAACACCAGAGACCTAGATGTTGAAGTTGCAAGAACACTAGAAGACCCACAGAAGATTGTAGTGCCTATTCCAGATAAAGAGGAAGTATCATCCTTGAATCTTAGGAAAGAATCTTAACAACGCGAAGTAACTGTGCCAAACGCATATAAGAATCAAAATGGAAAAAGGAATACTGAGACAAAGCTCACTGGAAAGAAGGCCAGAAAGCTAAGTAAGAAGAGAGATAAGATCGAAAAGTTAAAGAATGTTTTAGAAGGAACCTCACAGAGGGAAAATTTGCAAAATTGGAGCTTCGCCGGGATACCAGAAAAATGTCACATGCCACTTCGCCAGGGTGAAGCAATATAGCCATTGGGAACAATATAACCGTTTGACCGACCCTCCAAATGGGTAGAAAGGAATTTATGGTTTTCCACCAGACCATTGGACTGCATCGTAATGGACAGAACAAAGTTAATAAAGGTTTCTCACCCATTTCAAGAGATTCGTTTCCAAGTTGTCTATTTATCCCATCGCGCCATGCACCGAGAACAATTTTACTAACCATGAATCTGAGCTCGCAGACTCGTTGATTTTACACAGTGATCATTGCGCTATTTCCCTCTATCCTATTATAGTGTCTAAGTTACTCCTCGAACCCGAATATTTCCAACCCCGAGCGTGTATGTCAGACGAGTTCAGCGTTGCAGAGAAAGATGTCGAAGAATTTCTCATCAACCTCATGAATGAACAAGTCATGTCGATGTCTGCATGTATACAGGCTTCATCGACGAGAATGGTGCAAGCCTCTCCGTCGACTACTCGCGGAGCTGGACCATCCTGACCATTAGCAGAAAAGAGAACCAAGCATAAAGATGACCTCGCAAATGCAAAACTAATTCCAACCATATTTCCCGATTACATTACGCCTCTAGCTAGCACGGTGAATCACGATAGAGTACCGAGAGATTTCAAATACACCATAGTTACTACGTACCTCCTGAAGGGGATACACACAGTTTAGACAGAGCAAGATAACATCACAACATTGAATTTCAACGACTTCAACCTCAGAGATCACAAGATCTATGGTATGCTTGCCTCGTACAAGTACCTAACTAGAACTAAGGGGAAGAATTCAAAGATAATCCACCAGTCGTGGACAATGAACCTCGTGCAGTCCACCCTGCTGAATGTCATGAAGATCCCACACTTCAGAAGACACTAGGAAGTCAACACATGTGTCAAGCTGCTACTGTCGTGTTACCATGGAAACTACTTATGGCTATATTACAGTTGACCCAACGCTGATCCATAGGATCACAGGACTGAGTATGCAAGGACCCAAACCGAAGGAATTTTATCCAGGAAAAGCCACAAATCACGCACTCACACAGAAGATCAAGGATACATATGGCGACGTTGAGAAGGGAGCAAGAGGCTACAAGGTAGCTTCCATCCAGAGTGGGGCAGTGAACCTAGCATGCCAACTAATAGCTGGAAAGTTAGTAAGGAAGAATTGACCTACGCAAGTCACCGGATTTGTCGTTGATCTCACAGGGAAGTGCGCGGAAGGCCTACAGATGAACTGGATGAAGTACCTAGTTAACTAGTTGGAACTATATTGCCGAGAAGCATAAGATTAGGGTTATGAATTTCATTTCAGCTGGCTCCTGGTCCTCATTGCATTTGTTTCCTAGGAGATGCCGGAAGGAGTGACCTTCCCAGACATTGAGCTGTTCGAACCGCTTGCTGCGAAGTTCACTACCCTTTGGTATTCAAGTGATATGAACAAACAATGGCAGTCAAATGTTGTGTTTCATACATATTACCTCCATCTAAAGAGAGCCATCGAAGATGAGCCTCGCATGACTCCAAACACATTACAAAGGTTCCGATCCTTGATGAAGTTCAACACAGATCAACACTTCATCTACATTACAACGCGAGCAGATGAACATAAAGAGCAGCTCCAGTCATATTATAAGCTTACCGAAGAAGACCTTGAGGAAATCACTAAGGAATGGTCCACTGACATCCTTATCGCCGCCAACCCTGCAGAGATATCTGATCTTGATAGCCTAGAGGACACTCATAAAGAAAAAAAATACACCCAATAAGACTGAGGAGGTCCAAAACTTAAGCACACCTCAGGAAAGACTCCTTCGGTATCACCTGACCAAGGGGCTGATGATGAAGTAGAAGCTGAAAAAAATCCCAGCAAAGTAACACCACCTAGAGACGAGGTTGACCCCTTGAAGAAGAGGAAGGTTTCCCCCCTAAAACCCTCTTCCCGAAAGAAATCGAAATCCACCATGACCAAGATGCAGACTATCCTCACCTCCGATGATTTTGACTTCATCATAGTAGCCCTGAACGACGCTTCACTAGAAATAACAAAGGAAGAAGGAGAAATGCAGGAAGAAATGTATGATAGAATTGAAATCGAACTCTGAGGGGTAAAACAGGCCCTTCAGTCCAGCCACACAGTCTCCACTACGCCCCTACCATCGGGAGAAACATAGTTGGGAGATGAGCCAACCCAACTCCACCGACTAGCTGATACAGTCAAAGCTCGCCTTCGACGAGCACAAGAAGAAACAGAACAAGCCACCTAGGCTTTGACACAAGTACAAGAAGTAATTGTAGAATAGAACCAAGTTGTAGAACAAGAAAATATTTCTCTCCAAGAAAAGTTCGATGAATAAAAAGCACAGATACAAAAATGAAAAGAACAGTTGCTCGCGGAGCAACTCGAAGTGAAAGAAGCGGCCAACAGAGCACTTCTCTCTGTGACAGCCGTAGAAATAAAGAAAGAGGATCGAGTCACGCAACAAGTAGAGCATCTCGCAGAAGCTATCCAACAACTACAACAACGCTTAGCAGACTTAGAGCTCCGCACAGTGCCCGAGACTCCACATGATGTAAGGGATCAAAGAGAAGCAACTGCTCGAAGCGCAATTGAGAGAATAAAATCCCTTGATATGGAATGTAAGAAAATTACTGATCACAATGCGCAGACCTACGAGCAACTCACTGAGAATCCATAATTGAAGGCACTGGATTCGCAACTCCAAGAGGCGAATTATCAAGCCGAAACGATACAAGCACAGTTGAAGCCCCTGTCAGCTGTGGAAAGGATGAAGCGATCCCAAGAGCAACGCACTGCCCAACAACAGATCCACACTATCCAGAGCAGAATTATGGAAGTAACTCAGAGGCTCCAACCTATACAAGATAAGGCCTACCAATTGTTCACAGAGGTCAAAGGCCGAGGAGCATAACTGGAGCAGGTTGTCACTGCAGTTGAACAACGCCTGGAGGGACCTGTCAACGACACAATGATCTAAGAGTTTGTTGAAAAAGAGGCCATGGCACAACAACAAGTCGAAGCAGAACTACCCAAATCATATTGAATTGGGATGAGTCACAGGTGAGTGTTGGGGGCCTATTGGCCCTTGACCAAGTTTTGGGAGATCCTTGGTCAAGTTTGACCTATTTTGGGAATTCGACAGCCTGTCGAAGGAGGAGTGCAAGACGAAGCAGAGATCACGGGATCTCGGCCCCTTTTTGGGTCCTTTTTTGGATTTGGGATTATGTAACGGGTATGGGGATGTTGGCCCATGGGTTTACCCATGTTTAGGCCTAGTTTGTATGTATAAATAGATGCTAAAGCAATGTAGTGAGTATGAATGGGTAAGTGCTAGATCTATGTGATTGAAGGATTGTAAGTGCTCTGTGCATACTGTGTGATACTTGCAGAGCTACATGCAAGTAATTGTAAGAAAGCTTGGTGCTTTACCCTAGCTCGAAAAAGGAGGATCTGGCAGAGTGCGCGCAAATCTCCTGTCTTCTGTGGAGTAGGATTTTGATGCTATGTGCCTGTAAGAAGCTTGACAAAGATAATAAATAAGAAGAGTTGGTGGACGTATCCCCAGGGTGGGGGTGAACCACATACATGTTGTGTTGCTATGCTTTGTGCGATGTGTTGATGTGTTTATGTCTTTACTTGCTAAATGCTTTGACATAGATAGATATATCTGTTTATGCTTTGTGTTAATGATGTATATGTATGTTAGATCTGACTTATATGAATGTGATAGTGCCTGAATCTGTTAGATCTAACCTACTTCTTTATGATAAGTGCTTAGATACATCATATCTGAATGAATGATGTGATGCTCTGTTTTATCTGCGAAGTAGATAGTGGTTAAATATTGATGAACTGTCGGTGCTAAGTGCTCTGTTAAGTATTACAATCACAGATCTGTGTCCTAGATAAGGTTGCAGACACTTGAGTCCTGCAACCACCCCTACCTCTACTTCGAGTGAGACTTCACTTGCTTCGCAGGTGTTGCCGAAAGGGCCGGTAGTTAGGGTTTTGTTGATGCGTTGTTGTAGCATTGAACCCTAAGTCTGCACCTGTGCCAACACACACACACACACACACACACACACACATAATGATTGTGAAAACTTCAAAACCACATTAAATCCATTATATTTTACATAGCTTACATTTTGCAAAGTTGTAGTGATATGATGGAAATGGAAAAACACCCATTAAATCCATTATATTTTACATTTTCAAAGTTGTAATGATGCGATGGAAATGAAAAAACAACCATTATTAATCATTGGAAATGAAAAAACACCCATTATTAATCATTGCATTGGGAGAGTATATATAATATAAGAGGCTACCAAGAATACAAGACTCTTCTTAATATATAGAGACTTTGATAAAAACATGTACATGTTTGACTAAAGTTGGGTGAGCCTTATGGATATAGAGAGACTTTACTCAGTACATGTTTGAGTAACGTTGAGGTGATGAAGTTGAAAAATGAAAAATCAACATATGCAAAGTTAATATAATTAATACATTATTTTTTTATGGGCAGGTTGAGGTGATGACTTGAAACATTAAAAATAAAAATATTTATTAGTTATAAATGCATTTAGGTTAAATATTCAAATCTATACATAGCCAACAACAATATTAGAAGAAACATTTTAAACAAAAACAAAGAGAATTAACAACAACAATGTAGAGATTGTAACTTGCCTTACCTTGAACCTATTGAACCATCCAAAGTAACACATGAAGCATTCCGGACAAAAACAAAGAGAATTAACAACAACAATGTAGAGATTGTAACTTACCTTATCTTGAACCTATTGAACCATCCAAAGGAGCACATAAAGCATTCCAAACAAAAACAAAGAGAATTAACAACAACAATGTAATAAAAACTGTAGCATACCTTGAACCTATTGAACCACCCAAAGTAGTAGAGCTAAGAGTTTAGTTGAACTAGTTATTGATTATTGAAATAGTATATGTAATGTAAAATGCTATTATTGAGATAATATATGTAATGCAAAATGCGAGTGAGTTTGTGTATCTTAGTTAACATTAACATATACAATGTACATAAATTAAGCCTAGTAGGCCACCATTACCTTGTATCTAAAACAATGCTTAGTTTCTTACTATGATGCACCTTATTATATAACATTCTAATAATAAGTTTTAAATAATACATAAAAATAAATAAATGGTATTAAAATATTAAAAGATAGTAATTTAATTTAAGTAAAAAATAATAATAAATAATAGTATCATGATAATAATTATAATTAGGTTTAATTTGGATGGTTGGAAGGAATTATTGTTATTTTCTCCATACAAGTTATTATTATATAACATTTTAATAATAAGTCTTAAATAATACATAAAAATAAATAAATGATATTAAAATATTAAAAGATAATAATTTAATTTAATTAAAAAAATAATAAATAATAGTATTATCATAATAATTATAATTAGGTTTAATTTGGGTGGTTGGAAGGAATTATTGTTATTTTCTCCACACAAGTTTAATATTAAAATCAAACTAATATTCTTAATAAAAAACTAATTTATTAATAAAAATAAAAGGTAAAAAAAATTAAAATTTATAGAAAAATTAAATCAAGAAAAGATTAAAATAAAATAAAATTTATAGGGTACAAAGGTTCATTCAACAAGCCGCTACACTTTAAACTTTCTAGGAAATGACTTTTTTCCAGTGATATTTTAGGGGGACATTTCCAAGAAATCCAGCCAGAAATTGTTAGATCCGCACATTTGAGTGATTATTTTTGTATAATCTGAGTGCCTCGAGAGATTTTTTAGGGATTTTTTCAGCATGCTGTAGTCTAAAGATTCTACTAAATGACTCTATTGTGCTTCCCAAACAAGCTCTAGAAACTGTCTAAATCCTTTCCAATGACATCCTTCAGATCTAACCTTCATGCACAATGTTATATTGAATAAAACATGAGTAATAATGAAGACGTTAATATTGGGCGAGTAATACTAGCCTCAAGTAATTTTGGTCTTACTCCCCATTTCTCACCGTCATCATGATGATAAAACAATGTTAACGTTAAAAGAAAATACTACTCATATATCATGTTGAAAGTTCATTTAGCTTTAATAAAGGTGTTGTCTAAATGTTCTACGTTTTGATATTTTTTAGGGGAATCTGGTGATATAAATTTGGGTGTAATCTTCAATTTATGTTGTTTAAATTGCATTTTTGAATGCATAAATGGATTCGGCCTCTTGAAAAACCTCGTGGCACTTCAATTATATAGACTCAACCACTGGAATCTACAATTAGAAAATAATTTTCTAACCAATTTCAAACAAAATTGACCAAAAAATATACTTAAAAAAAATACCAAAACTTAAAAAGTTTAACCTACACTTTAAAAAATGAGTAGTTTTTATTTCAAAACTATGTTATATTGTAATGTATTTGTTTAGTAGTTTTTATTTACTTTTTATTTTTAATTTTAGAGAAAAAAAAGTGTTACCTTATGTTATCACATAAAGATGTCAAGGGGTTGCAGGTTGACCAAGTCCTTTGTTGCACAAGAAACATCCAAACGCATCATTCAAAAGCAGCCCATTTTGGGCTCGAAATACGATCATCCGACAAGTTCATTTTTCAATGACGAAGATCCCAGGAGAAGTTCAGATCAACGACTCTCGCGCATTCAGAATGTCAAAGTTGCGTAAGGATTAACGACCAGGCATAATCCCCATAGTTGAAGATTAAGCACCACACGTCCTCCTCCAGCGGACAATCACGATTTACTTCGAGAGTTCGGGCTTCAAGGGTTTTGACTCTGCCCATCTCGTTCCCCCCCGGAGCAATTTCTCTCGGAGTCCATAGATCTCTGCCGCATGTCCTCATTAGATCGACGATCAAGATTTACTTCGGGATTTCGGGCTTTGGGAGTTTTGGCTTCCCCACTCCCGATTTCCTCCAAAGTGATTTCTCCTGGAGTCCATAGATCTCTGCCATGTGTCCTCATCAGATCGACGGTCAAGATTTACTTTGGGAGTTCAGGCTTTGGGAGTTTCGACTTCCCCACTCCCGATTTGCTCCGAAGTACATTCTCCTGGAATCCACTGATATCTGTCGTGTGTCCTCATCAGATTGACAGTCAAGATTTACTTCTAGAGTTCGGGCTTCGGGAGTTTCAACTTCCCCACTCCCAATTTCCTTCGAAGTAATTTCTCCCAGAGTCCACAAATATCTGCCACGTGTCCTCATCAGATCGACGATCAAGATTTAATTCAGGAGTTCGGGCTTCAGGAGTTTCAGCTTCCCCACTCCTGATTTCCTCCGAAGTAATTTCTCTCGGAGTCCACAGATCTCTACCATGTGTCCTCATCAGATCGACGGTCATCATTCACTTCGGAGCTTCAACATTCATTTCAGTACACCATGTCAACATTGGGAGATCATCCTCCAGGAGGTGTTATTGTTCAACGCCAAAAATGGCGCCATCTCTAAGCATAATTAGAAGGATCCTAGAGTTGGAGGACGGTTAAAATTTAACGAGGGCGCTAAAATAACAGGGTGCCAAGGTCGTAGATCGCGACCAGATCAACGACCACGCTTCATTGCGGGGATGCAACATGCTCAAACGATAAAATTCTTGAGCGGTCCTATAATTGAAACCATGGTATAGCAGAAGAGCTATGTGGCAAAAGGTGGTGAATTGCGGGCTCAAAAGCGATGTGGATCCAAACCTCCTTTGACAGCCTCAAAATCACATGCTTATTCAACGTCAAATCCGAGAGCAGCATGTAGCTGCCCCCTAGGCATTGAGTCTCGTCCCGTTCCTGAGGAGAATTCAATTAATGAAATAAAGAACTGGTAGTTGAAACCTCGACTCACTCCATAAATAGAAAGCATGGAGGGTCTGGCCATGGAGACAGAAGACTGTCAACCCGAAGTACCATAGAGGGAAGTTTTTCCTGCAGGCCCATACTGACCAGAGTTTCCTTCTGATAGAAGGAACATAACAGACAAGAGAAGACACATGATACTGAAAAGGAGGTGCCCAAGCAACAATACATGTCGACTGTTTTGATTATAAATACATCAAATGAATGATATGTCTAAAGAGGAGGGGGGTTCAGAGGCCAAAGAGCTGAGAGAGCTTTAGGAGAAGGGCATTGTATTTTTCAGTTTGTAAGGCTGAGAGGCATGGAATGTAAATATTATGTTATTCAATATTCCTTTTAGTTGTTTTATCAGACTGTCTTCTCAGTTTACATGTTGTTCTATTTTTCTTGTTTGGATGTAACATCTTTGATCTATGGATTCCTTAGGCGGTAGAGGATCTGCTGTCATCTTTCCCATCTTTCATCGTTTATCACTCAGACGCTTGTTGTTTTTCTTCTTGTCTGGCTGTAGCATCTTTGATCTATGGATTCCTGAGGCAGTATAGGATCTGCTGTCATCTTGCCCATCTTTCATTGTTTATAACTTAGACGCTTGTTGTTTTTCTTCTTGTCTAGATGTAGCATCTTTGATCTATGGATTCCTGAGGTGGTAGAGGATTTGTTGTCATCTTGCCCATATTTCATCGTTTATCACTCAGATGTTTGTTGTTTTTATTCTTGTCTGAATGTAGAATCTTTGATCTATGGATTCTTGAGGTGGTAGAGGATTTGCTGTCATCTTGCCCATCTTTCATCGTTTATCACTCAGACACATTCTGTCTTCCTTCTCCTCATCACCACATAAATCCTTTGTCGGATAGGCAGTTTAAATGCCTTCATTATGCACGATACTTATGACTCCATAGCCCAACGGTCCAGAACTGATCTACAACGACTTCCGTTATCCTTTCCTTTCTTTGTAGTCTTGTCCCGACTCCCGACGTTAAACCCACTTGAAACAAATTTAATATTACCAGGATTACTCCCATTCGCAGTACGGGATGACTCTTGGAGGGATAACACCTTCCCACTTTATTTTGAGTGTCATATGATAACTTCAAAACTATGTTGTATTGCAATGTAGCTATTTAGTCCTTTTTATTTTCATGTAGTTATTTAGTCCTTTTTATTTTCAATTTTAGAGAAAAAAAAGTGTTACCTTCCAACTTTATTTTGAGTGTCATATGAAAACGATAAAACAAAATAAAGCGGAGATAATCTAAATTTATAATAAATATGTATATATATCAAAATTATATAAACTAAATCTTTAACTAGGAAGTTTTTTTTAATGCTTTTAAAAACGGTTCTTATTATATATATAAATATTAATAAATTCCCTACTAGTGGTGAATAATAAGAAATGTAATTTATATTATTAGTTTATTTGAATGACATTATAATGATGAGAGTATATATATAATCCTACAAGGATTTAGGAAAATCACACATGAATAACTTATGCACAAAACGATATGTATGAAATGTACCTTTTATAATGTATGAGTGAATTCACCTTTGTGTATAGTAAAATTGTAAAAGGTTTAGTAATATTATTTGA
>SNQJ01S0024747.1:131722-155169 GCA_010110895.2 Picea sitchensis | reverse complement strand
TGGATTTTATTACCATGTTTTAAATGTGATTTATTCTCTTTGAAATAATTTGATAAATAATAGATTTGTGATTTGCAATTTAGATCCGAAAACATATAGAAAATTAAAATGCATAATGAAGAACATAAATTAGATAATTTGAATTAGATAATTTGGAGTAGACAAAAGAAAATATACACAAAAATGGAGAAAAAGAACGAAAACATAAAATAACCATCACATTTTTTTGAGTGAGAGAGGAGCGCCTTCTATAAGCAATGCGACTTTTTCCTTTTCGTTATTAGCTGATTACAATATAAGTTGCAACAACTAACTAGATGCTTACAACAATAATTGTTAAAAGTGCACTAAATGCTTGCAATGAAAAGTGTTGAAGCGAACTATTGTCTACAATAGAAATATCTAAAACTAACTACAACACTAACTACAACACTAACTACAATACTAATTAAGAAGAGTCCCCTCATCCTGTGTGGCCAAGGAAGTGGGGTGCACTTCTTGGAGGCCCGATTCCTCCTTGTTTAGATCTGAAAGCGTCCCTACTTCCGCCATCAAACGAGGGAAATTTGCGTTGCAAATGATGTTGGAGTTTGAATTGGTACTTGTCTAGCAAGATCCATACATGATATCCTAATTGAAATAAAAATGGTGTGCGCTTCTTATCATGCCTTTTTTTTTCATGGTCTTGGGTTGTTCGTAAGGCAATTGCTTCCTGAGTATAGCGCTGAGTCAACATATGGATAAAACTCCGAGCTGACTGATGTTCCTACTAGTGATGTGTCGAGACAGAAGGAGCAAGGGTCTCAGAATGAAATTCCATCGAATGAAATCCATGTTTAAGTACCACCCCAATGACGAACTGAAATTCATCCTTCTTAATCTCAAAGGGTTGATTCCTATCTGGAAAACAAAGAACCTGTGCATAGTGTAATGCACATGGAAGTTGAGTGATGTGGTGCCCAACCTTTCACAAAAAATTCTTGAGGTCATGGGAATTAGAGTGTGCTGGCCATTGTGCCAAAACTTGTACCTGATATGGATCTGATCAACCCCCTATTGTGTCCAGTATGAGTCCCAAATGTGGAACTAATGTGTGTCCAACATATGATTTATTTACTTGAAGTGTATGTGCCCGCAGTAGCTCGAGGATGTTGCAGACATGTTGAAGATGTTCTGCCCCATAATTATTGAATACCAAGATATCATCATGATAAATGATCATGCATTTACCCAAATTACTTGTTGCATTCATGCGAACTTGATGGTAGCCACTTGTCAAATCCATATGTGTGAGGGAATAATCCCATTGTAAGTGGTCCAACAATTCCTCAATCTAGGGTAGGAAGTAGCGGGTTTTAACATTGGCTTTATTAAGGGCACGGTAGAGGGTCACTAGGTGTCATTCCAAATCATCCTTGTTTGGGATAACAAATCCGGGGGACCATATGGAGACAATGAAGGTGGAATATGGAATACGTTCAAAAGTTGACCAATTGGGTGTTCCATCTCAACGGCCTCTCAGGGAGTGATGTGTTAGGATAGGGTGTCAGGCAAAGAAGCACCAAGAATTAGATCAAGTGTGAGATGATAGAGTGAGACAGGGGAAGTTCCATGGGTTTTGTGAAGACATCTGCAAATTCTTGAAGCATGGGATCCATGGCAGGAGGTACATGGTTATTCCGGTTGTTTGGTTTAATGTGGTGAACTAAGCACAAAGAGATGCATTGGTTCAGACTGACTTGATTAATGATTGTGTGGTCAGTAATAGGCTGGGTGGATTTAAGAGAAGAAGAAATAAGCACATAGGTGTGCTCCTTATATTTCAAATGGTATTGATGAGATTTAGCATGATAGATAACGTGCTGGGCCTGTTGGTAGGGAATGCCAAGTAACAAATCGACACAATCAAGAGAGACATTACACACCATAGTATCCCAGAAAGGGCCAATTGCAAAGGTAACTGCACAACAATGGGATACAATGAGACGAAGGCCTTCCTTTTGTACCCAACTAAGATGGTATGGGACCAAGTGAGGAGTGGTGGGGAGGTTCAGGTGTGTGACCAAGTTCTGGGCCATGAGGTTCTTTTGGCTTCTGTTGTCCAGGATGGGAGTAACCAACTCATGCTTGATCTAACAATTATGTGTAAACATGGGTATATTATATATGTCGAGTTCATTAGTGGTCATCATGATCAAAGAAGGGTCCACTTCAATAGGATTGTTGAGAGAGACTACTTCAGGATGGTCAGGGGAATTTGGATGAGCGACCTCTGAAAATAGAGTTTGGTTGGTATGAATATTATTCAGTGCTTGAGACTTTGCAAATGCATGCAAGTTGGTCTTATGAAAGGTACACTAGGGAACATTTCTAGGTGTGGATGGGGAAGCATGGGAAACTAAGGAATGCTCAGTATGTGAAGGACTAGCAGTAGAAGGACCATATTGGGTTGGGGGAGCATGGATTTTAGGATCCACTTTACACTCCATGACCAAGGACTGGAGAAAGAACTTTTCCAAGGAAGGAGACTCAAACAAATAGAATTCACGATGGAAAATTGTTAATAAACCATGTAATTAAATTTGAAAATCAATACCTATTTCGGATATGAAATGTGTAGTTGTATGTAGCTATATGTGAAACTTGCAGAAGACATCTATGTAGCTCTATAATGACTGATGGGTGAGTTGTCAAAGATGAAACCATTTGGAAAGGAGGTTCTCTCGATATCCCAGGGGATAGAAGCAGTCTCAGAGTGCTTGGAATAATCCCTCCCATGTTGTAACATTTGGTGTTTGTGTCTCGACCAGGTCACCTATTTCCATGACCTAGGAATAATTCTCCAGCTGAGTGTCCCACCATGTATGCACAATTCCATTGAATTTCATATCGACAATCTAAATCTTCATGTCTTTTGTCATCTCAGGACATGTACAAAAGTACGTGGAAATACTATGAAGCCAAGAGTTGACATTCTCGCCATTCATTTGGCCCACAAAATTCGGTTATTGGAAGCTTTGCGTTGTTATAGACGGAGCAGCTCCTGGAGAGACATTGTTAAATCTTGAATTAGAGTTGTGGCAGTGGATGCAAAATCCTATGTAGATGGATCTCTTCGTAGTGGCATAATTTTCATTCACCATGGATCGAAATCTGTCATTGGATGCTGTGCTCAGAATCAATGAACTCCTAAGGGCCATGAGAAGGAACCCAGTACCCTGAAGAGGGTGTGTGGAGAATGGTGAAAAATGAACATGTTGGAATCCTTGAGAAGGGCGCACTGGAAGCACATCTGGATCCGAGACAAAAAAAATGTTGGATGGTCTCTCTTCTAAATTATGTGGCTGAGCAGAAGATGACTTGGATCCAGACTTTGATACCAATTGATTTGCAATCTAGATCCAAAAACACATAGAAAAATAAAATGCACAATGAAGAATATAAATTAGATAGCGCGTAGAAAAGAAAATAGAATATACACGAAAATGGAGAAGAAGAATTAGAATAAAAAATAACCATCACATTTTCTTGAGTGGGAGAGGAGCATCTTCTATAAGTAAGGACAATTTTTCCTTCTTGTTATTAGCTGATTACAATATTAGTTGCAACAACTAACTAAATGCTTACAACAATAATTGCTAAAAGCACACTAAATGCTTGCAACAAAAAGTGTTGACACAAACTACTATCTACAATAGAAATATCTGAAACTAAGTACAACACTAACTACAATACTAATTAAGGAGTGCCCCCTCATCTTGAGTGGCCAAGGAAGTGGGGTGCACTTCCTGGTGGCCCAATTTGTATGTAAAGATTGATGATAATTTAGTGGTAACCAATGTAGATCCATATTAAACCCAATCTATCAAGTATCGAGAGGGATCAAATTTTTTAAGGTGTAATTTTTTTATTATCATTTAGTCCCATGTTATATATTAATTCC
Organism: Picea sitchensis; assembly: GCA_010110895.2. Lineage (NCBI taxonomy): Eukaryota > Viridiplantae > Streptophyta > Pinopsida > Pinales > Pinaceae > Picea > Picea sitchensis. The sequence continues at coordinate 151,226 of SNQJ01S0024747.1, read as the reverse complement.
TTCATATTAAATGAAAAAATAAATTACACCTTTAGAGATTTGATCACACCTACATAGCTCTGGGTTTAAGATGGATCTACGCTGGTTTAATTTTTTAGATGTCACTTACATATGTATGTATGTAGTTATTTATGTTTTATTTAATACCTTTTTCACGTAACATTATGTTGCATGACAATATCTCCCCCAAAATTTATTTTTTATTTAATATTTTTTTCATGTAATGTTATGTTACGTTACACGACAACATCTCTCCCATTATATATCATTTTTTGGGATTAACTGTGTAGATTAAGTCATTAACCTATGGCCCATATCCATGAGTATTAGTCACACCTGACCAAATAATTATCATGATTTCAATACTCCACTTAGTACTCATTGCATCGTGTGGAGGATGTATAGGACCTGCTACTTTCAGTGAAATAATGTAATTTTAAAATCACAGAACAATGTTGATATGAATAAATTGAGAAATATGTAAGATGGATTCATGGTAATTATTGAGTTATGAGTAGCTTAATTCATAATTGATGATTGTTTGGTCAATATTGCTCCAAGGATGTCATGTCTTGAAGAGGGAAAAAATGTTAAATAATTAATGGCTTAAACAATATCAAATTTATAAAAATGCATAATATTAATGATTATTTTCTATATGCACTAATGTTTTTCTATGTTACTAGGAGTTAACTAGTGTGAATAAGTTGTCATTCTAAAAATAATTATTACATTTATGGATAATTTTTGTTTTAAGTTGCTTTATTTTATCATCTGCATGCACTATCAATGGAAGGGGAAACAACATCCGTGAGGGTATCCCTTCGTATTGTCTAGAGTGCATGATCGTGCACCCCTGGTCTCGTATAGCATTTGCAGAGCCATCACAACGAAACCATATATTTTGTGATTTGATTATTGAAGGTTATGAGGATATTGGATTTCGGTTTGGAGTTATAAGATATTAAGTGAATCTTTCCAATACTTAGAACACCCATCTTTCAAGTGCAATTTGGTGAGCTGTCAAAGGCATTGAAGACATCCTCACAACTACTCTGGGTGCAATACACATGACCCAGTACAAGCGTAAGTCAACAAAAGATAGTACAAAAACATTAGGTGGAGTGCATTAGAGCTAGCGATGCTTGAGGAAGGAATATTTTCCACTTTTCTCCCTGGACCTCTGTAGGATGCGTCTTCACTTGTTCTTCTCCTCTCTTCTATGTTTTCATACTAGTTGCAGAAAATGATATAGATGATTGATTTGGATTATATTGAGAACGACATGAAGGAAGAGATATAAAAAGGAAATACACAAAGATATTGCAAGGAACATAGAATACAATAAAACTCAAATTCTATTAATGACTGTCTGGAATGCAAAAGACTGTAAAATGCAAAGCACACGAGCTAGCTAGAATTGTGGTAGCTTATATCTAAAGAGAGACATGTGTCAGCTATGCTAATTCGCAATAAGATAATTACAAAGAGGCAGAAAAGGGATTTTAACAAAAATATTCAATGTGAAAACCCTAAACATCCAAAACCTTGACCCTAGAATATGAAACGCCAAAATGTTTGTTGGCCCCAATGTGGTTAGTTGATACATCAACTTACCTAGGGAAATTTTTTTTCATACGATCTCTGTTTGGGGCACTAGGTACACCGTTAGAAAGGTATAACCGAGGAGTACACATTCCGTTCGGACTAGCATATTCCTTTCATTACATGTTGGGCATTGGCACACCAAAAAAATGTCGTCTAGGGACTCAAAATGACCTCGAAATTTTGGGATCTAAAAAACTATAGAAAAAACTACTAAGATGCAGAACCATTCTGAATTAGTGGAACAGGTGGGTGGCCACCAGTATCCACCTAGATCAGTCCTCCCCCCTTAGGAAGCATTGGTACCCATTGAATCAATTTCCTCCATCAAATGATAAACTTTTGTTGAATCTGAATCTTGGTGAGCCACTTGCCCTAGTGAAGAAACTACCCTGCTTTGACGACCCGATAGAGTTGGATGTTCTCTTGGAGGATGCCTTTCGTATTGGTGTCCATGATCCAATCAAATGTCTTCTGTTTAATGTATTTATAATATGGTCCAAAGTGTCAAGGAGAGGTGGAAAATATGTTCAAAGTAGTTCCACATTAAATATCAAGTGCAAGCCAAGGAAAGGAGGAATACTTAATTCAAAAGCATTCTCACCCACAACCTTGGTGATGGTGTAAGGCCCATATCGGACTACAAATAGCTTCTAATGAGATCTTGTGAAGTGATGTTTTTGCAAATGCAACCATTCCTTATCTACCACCTAAAACTTGTGTGGTACCTGATGTTGATCATGGTGTTGCTTGTACTTGGAGTTGAATTTATGCAAAATATCACGAACTTGTTGTTGGATGTGCTGAATTCGATCAAAAAATTTGGTTGCTCGATTGGCCTTGGTATGAGCATGGGAGAACGCTTCTTGTGTAGGTGCAATGGGCGGAGCTATTTCAATGGGGGCCAATGGATCAAACCCAAGCACACTTGAAAAGAGTTGTGTTCGATAGAGTTGTGAAGGGATATATTGTAGCTATGTTGAACATAAGGAAGGCTCTCATCCCATGCGCATGGATGTTTGGAATTGTACATCCTCAGGATATGGACAATCATCCTGTTGAATTCCTTGGTTTTTTCATCAATCTGTGGGTGGAAGCCAAGTCGATTCGGTTAGTTTGGTGTCCACCATCGACCATAGGTTGGACAAGAAAGTACTTAGGAACCTACTCTCTTGATATGAAACAATGGTCTGTGGGAGACAAAAATGAACCCAAACATGATCAAAGAAGAGAATGGAAGTGGCCTCGGCTATGATACTCTTCTTGAAGGGTGCCAAAACTACCATCCTAGAGAATTGATCAATGACCACAAAGACACAGTCATTCCCATGCTTGGTTGAAGGAAAACCCAACATGTAATCCATGGAGATGGACTCCCAAGTCCTAGCTAGAGTAGGAAGAGGGCTGTATAGCCCCTGTTTCTTGATGGTGGGGTTGGTAATGATGCAAGAAGTGCATGATTTGATGTACTTGTGAACATCTTGTTGAAGTCTTGGACAATAAAAATGCTTTTGCAGTACTACCATTGTTTTTTCCACACCAAAGTGTCCTACTGATCGACTATAATGAGCTTCCAAAATCATCTTTGCACACTCGTTTGAAGGGACAAAAAGAAGGCTCAAATGGTATAACATTCCATCTTGGAGATGGAAGTCTAGAACTGGTTTTCTTGCACTCAATGTCTAATAGGTAGCAATGAAGTATGAGCGATTGTTGTATAATTGTGGCCACCTAGACATATCGTGCCCAAAATATTTAAGAACTATGATTATTTTGTGGCAAACAACATCCCCCATAATTTTTCTGAAATTATTATGGGTCCCTCCATATGAATTTTGTTAATATTTCCTTCTAGAATGATTTGGTTTGGTTTATTTGGTCCGATTCTCACTTTGCTTGGATTTTTTGTTTTTACATATTCATTGTTTTCATTTTGTTGTTAGCATTCCAACGGTTCAAGTTTCGCTTCATTCCGACTTATGGTTTGAAAGATATCCTTGGTCAAAAGTTTGGTCAATTTTTTTTCACCGCCTGGTCATAAAATATGTATTTTATTATGTTTCTTATAACTTGTAAATAAAATTGATGTTAATATGTAAATAAGTTTTATTAATTCATTTTATTTATTAATTAAGTTAATTATTAGTCAGTAAGGTTAAATTTAATTTAATTTTTATTTTATTAAATTATAAATGTAATTCGTGTATATGTGTATTATAATTATAACATAAATGTAACAAAACAAAACAAAATTAAATTAGTTTTGATCACTCAACTCAACATTGATAAGTGATATTTTTAGATTCACTCAACTAAATGAGACAAATAAGCACTCGTTGAAAATCTATTTCCATGGAGAACAATTTGACATCATTAATTCAAGCAAATCTGGAGATTTACTATTCCAAAAAATTAGCAAAAGCGAAGGCTACACATTTGCAACTAAAATTAGTTTTCTGAATTGGTTTGGAAGATTTTCGTTGGCCATGAAGATTGGATTTTGCTTATTCACTTCCAGATTGTTTCATTTCTAATCTTATCTCCACATGAAGCAAGGAAAAACATGGATTTTATTATTGATTTATTAATCTTAATTCTAATTTGTTAATTTGTTTTGATAGATTGGAAATCAGGTCAATTTTCAGGAGGTGATTTTGTAGATCGATTTCCGGACAATCAAAGAATAATTTCACCAAATGGTTGAAAAGCCACTTCTAGAACAAACTCATTCACCTTATCCTCAAAGAAATTTCTCAGAAAAAAAATTGTTTGGGAGAAATAGGGATTGGAGTGACACATAGTTTTCCCAAATTAGAAATCACATCAATTTTCAGGAGGCAATTTTGCAGATTAAGTTTTGATCAAACCGAGAAGAATTTGGCCAAAGTGTTGAAAACCCATATGCAAAAGAGGCTTATTTAGCTAACCACCAAAGTGTTTTGCAAATAGAATAATATTTGGGAAGATATAATCAGTTATTTCGAGGGGAGTTTTTCCATAATTTGGCATTTTGTCATTTTTGATTATGTAGCTAATAATGGGTTCGACTTGAGTTTGGAAAAAATATAAAATTCTAATGGTATTCTTGTGAATGGATCCAGATCCAGAATATGGGAAATTATGCAGGGAGAAAGTATGTGAAATGCACTATTGTGTGAGAGAGTTTTTCTTTTTGTAGGATAAATAAAGTTATAAATTACCGAGAGAGGAGGTTATGTACTATTGCAAAACAATTTCTTGAAGATAAGGATGGGCATTTTTGAGCTACTAATAAGTTTATTTTTCATTGCATTATTGTATGAATTTGAGGCTCATTGTTAACTCCTTTGTGTTAATTTAATTCTGATATGTTTTTGTTTAATTAGTATAAATAATGGATGTCAATACTATTGTTGATTTCTTACTTTATGCTAGTTGATGTTCTGTAAATCTATCTTTGGAGGTGTTTACAAGATTGAATCAAAGTTAATTATCATATTTGAAGAGACTTGTATAAAGTTAATGATAACTATTTATTAGTTCAACATTTATATTGGTTTTGTTATAATTATTAGTGCATCAAGTGAACTATTTCCTAATGTATTGATACATATGATTTCAAATTCATTTACTTATTATTGGGTTTAAGTCTATGTAAGAGGTGCTTGAGTAAATTTTTATTGAGATCACTTTTATTGCATATTTGCATAAAATACCATCAATTATATGAACTACGTCTATAATCTGTTAGTCATACCTTAATCTTGAATCCAATTGTAGTCTTCTCCTCTTATCCTTTTACATCTTGCTCTTGATTAGGATAAGGACTAATGCTTTCTTGATCGAGATAGTTTAGGATTTATCTTTGTTTCTTAAATACTAGAATAAATTGAATTTTCTTATAGAATAGTTTGCATTTTCCAGAGTCTCCTTACGCAGGAGAAAACTCGAGTGTGGCCTTGTTTCATAAAAGAATTACCTTATTCAAGAAGCAACACGAAGTTACTTCCTTCTCTTATGTCTGTCGATAAAAGCAAGTAACAAAATACATTAACAAATAGAAGACCATGTATATATTTTTGTACATATAGATTAGTCTAGATTAGATTAACATTAGATTGGGCTAGTCTTAGATAAAGGGTAACTGGACCCATAAACCAAGTAGGAGTCACCATCCCAAAGAAATAAGGGTCTAATTGGGACCTTGTCCCAGGTGATCTCCCCAATCTTGATTATGGTCATTTCTGGCCATCAACAAGTTAACACCACAACCAGGGGTCGACTGAGGCAGTCTACGACATGGTTGGTGCTACCCTTATTGTACTTGATGTTCAAGTGGAATTGTTGCAGGTATGTGGACCACTTATGATGGCGGTCATTCTTTAACATTCCTTGTGTATGCATGAATTTCAAAGGCCTATGATCATTGTGGATGATCATTTCCTTCCCTAGACTGTAACGCTTCTAGTGTCGAAATTCTTTCACAATGGAGTACATCTCTTTGTCATAGGTGGGGTATCTGCGAACAACATCAGATAGTGTTTCACTGTGATAGGACACTAGATGCCCATGCTGAGTGAGGACTGCAGTGGTAGCATAATTTGGGGCATCTTTCTCAATCTAAAATGGCTATTGTAGGTCTGGTAGAATAAGGATTGGTGCTGAGTAGTTGTGAAATTTCAAATCCTAGAATTGCTTCTATTGGGATGTAGTCCAAACAAACTTGGCCTTCACTCCACCCTTGGTGACCTACATTAGGGCCTAAGCAATATGATAAAACCCAAACAAAAACCTGTGGTAGAAGTTGGCGAGGCCGAAAAAAGATACGAAGCTCGGTCGGTGTTTTCGGGACCAACCGATCACATATGACTTGGATATTGGTTGGATCCACATGCACAACCTTCTCATCCATGATGCATCCCAAATATTGAATTCTCTGCATGCTAAAGGAACACTTCTCCAAATTGACATATAACTTATGTTGTCGTAGGGTGCCCAAGACCTGCTGAATGTGCTCTAAATGTTCCTCTCAGGTTTTGCTAAAGATGAGGATGTCAGCTAGATATACAACCAAAAAGGATTTTGTGAATGACTAGCTGAAAGGCATGACCAACCACTCAAAGAGACCATCTTTAGACTTGAAGGTTGTATTCCATACATTAGTTTTCTCAATCAACACCTAGTGGTAGACTAAGTTAAGATCAATCTTATTGAAAAATTTGGCTCCCTTGACCTGATCGAGAAGATCATCAATCCAGGGGATTGGGTACTTTTTCTTGAATATGATCTTATTGAGGGATCTATAATCAATACAAAGTCGCCAAGTATTTTCCTTCTTCTGTACTAGAACAATTAGGCTCTCGCAAGGTGAGGAACTTGGTCAAATGTGGCCCTTCATAATTAGTTCTTGGATCTGGCGTTTGATTTAATCAGTCTCCATAATAGAACACTTTTATATAGGGTCATTAGGCAGAGGAGCACTAGGTGTCAACTCAAATGAGTGGTTTACCTAACGGTGCAAAGGAACCTTGGTAGGTGAGGAAAATATGGCTTTGTGCTCTTCTACTATCGTATCCACCTACCAATGTTGTATAGAGAGATCCCATGCAGAGGTTTTGGTGGTTGCAATGACCTTCTTTTCACCTTCTGACCGAACCATAAAGAGGAAAAATCTCTGGGTCTAATAGACCACCTTTCTCCTCTGTTTCCCAGAGATCAAAGAGACCGCGTTAGTTGGGATTTCCTCCGGTACCTTGTAGAGTTGAACTCCTAAAGTAATAGTGACACTACAGGGCCTAGATTCATAAACAACATGATGCTTCCACATATATGATTGTCCTAACAAAAAATCACAAACTTCAAGGGGGGAAACATCACACAATACCTTGTCTTTGAAGGGTTTGATGCTGTAGTGTAGACGACATTGTTGTTTGACGCGAATGTCTTGTCCCTGGCTTAGCCAACTGATGGTATATGGATGAAGATGCGACACTATTGCTAGGTTCAACCTATTGACAACCTCTATTGAGATTAGGTTCTTCTGGCTATCGTTGTCAATAATGAAATGAAGTGGGGTCCCCTTCACCCACATCTATGAGTGGAATAGGTGCTCCCCTTCTTCAAGCTCATGTCGTTCCTTTGACTGGACTTTTGTGGTAGTGACAGTGACAATGGATTCTATGTCAATGATCTGTTTTCCCTTTTCTAGTTCTAGATCAAAGTCTGAGTCAACATCTGACCTTGAGGCTTTTGTCTCAGCAAAAAATGACTGTTTGAAGCAACATTCATCAGTATTGTGCCAAGGGTTTTTCTAGAACTCACACCATTTTCCAGTGTTCTTCTTGAACTTCCCATTACCCTTCTTTGCTCATGGCTTGGACTGATTGTCTTCGGGCTAGCCATCTGTGCTTTGTCCCTTTCCCTGGGATTTAGGGCCACCTTTACCCGACTTCTGCTGTGATGTATTTGCAGAACCAAAATCCATCTTATTCTTTTGCTTGAAATTCTGCTCGATTTTGACAACACATCGGTAAGCGACTCCTAGTGAGGAGATGTCTAGGAACCCCATATCTATTTATATGTACCTATGTAGGCCACTATGGTACTTCAGAACCAATTGTCGCTTAGAGTCTTTAATACCCATCTTTGTGTGCAAGATATAGAAGATGTTGGTGTAGTATGCCACCATCTGGTCTCTTATGATGGAGAGTTTTCTATCTCATGTACTGGTCATCGTAGTTTCCAACATGGTAGTATTGCTCCTTAAGAACATCGACAAAATCTGCCCAAGTGGATCCTAGCACAAAAATTGCAAACTCATTTTTTACATATTGCTCACAGTAAGTCTCCCACCAATCTGTGCTAATTGTCCAAAACTTTGGATTTTATGAATGCTCCTCTATTATTAAAACATAAGACGATCCATTTGTCCAATAACTATCCATTAAAAAAATTAATATTAATTGCAAAATTTTGGACTTTATTAATGTTCATGTATTGAAACATACATTAACGCATTTCTCTTCAATATTTATAAAATTAAAAGATTAAAATTACTTGTCAAAAATTGGAAGTTTATTAATACACATTCATGTAAATATATAATGACCCATTTCTCTTTAATATGTATCCATACATTGAGATTGCAGCTTACAATCCAATTAAAAAAATAACTCAATTATAAAAAAATAGAAAGTTTATCAATGCTCCATTTCCATTTCTTTTCAACATCTATTCAATAAAAAAAAGAGGTTAATTATACAAAACTTGGGAGTTTGTCAATGCACCCTTATTTATTTAAACACACATTAATCAATTTCTCTCCAAGATTTTCTATTATATTGAGATTGCAGTTTGATTATTCAATTAAAAATTTATGATTAATTCTCCTACACTTGAATTGGTAATTAACAATAGACTTTTATTTAAACATGTACATTAATTCATTTTTTCTTCTATATCTATTCAATTAAAACATTAAATCTAATTGTCCGATACTTGAGACCATAAAAGATAAAACCTGCAATCATTGTTGCTTAATAATGCAAACTGGATGACGTCAAGCTGATAAAACGTTATATTTTTTGGTTTTTCTATGGACATATTTTAAATGTTACCCTAAATCTGCAATGATAAATCGCTAAGTTTTTAAATTTAATTTAATTTTTACCTTTGTGGTTGGTTTTCTTGATCCTTTTAATCTATTTAAATTATTTATTTTATTTTTCTCTTTTAACTTTCATTATTTTTTTTTCAATCAAATTTATGATTTTTATTTATTTATTATTTTATTAAAACATTGGATAATTAATTTATTTTGGGCCTAATGATTAAGAACATGTGTTTCCTTTTAAGAGATCATAGGTTCAAATCCAGATCCCAGGGGTCGTCTACCCTTCCAGCCTACCCCCGCTGGTTTTGAACCTGTGACCTCCCCGGAGATAACACATGTTGGCCCACTCACGTGCTTTTATACTTTCGTAGACTTTACTAGTCAAATCACTGGGCGGAGGGGGGTCCCTTGTCCCACAAACAAGGAGGTCTCATAGACCAATTTGGTGTGCTGACTTGGCCGTGACCTTAAAAATAGATTATTATTATTATATTTTATTATTAGTGTCTATCTTTTTATTTTACTATTGGCTGTATCTTTATTGTTTATTACTCCTTACCTCTTGCTAGGGACAATAGCTTCCTGTTACCCTCTCATAAAATTTCTCAATGTTTTGAAAAACTAATTTATAATTTTAATTATTTTGAAAAATAAATAATTTTTTGTATTTTTTAATTTCATAATTTACACTTTGTGATTGGGCTAGGAGTTGTGATGGGACTTTATTAGCTCTAGTATATTCCTTTTTTCCCAATATTTGTTGGAAATAATAAATAATTTAAAATTATAAAATTTATGAAATGGCCACGTACATACATGGTAAGTTATTGTTGTTGGCCACGCACATGCATTGATTGCAATGATCTATTTGTTGCATTGACTGCAATGATCTATTTGTTGCAGTAGATCTATTGACTGCAATGCTCTACTTGCTGCAATCGATGCTATGCAGTGTATGCCAACGCCTAACCAAAAGCTCGTCATTGTAGTCAAGCTGTACGATCGATGTTAACTCCTCCTCACTGTAGTGGATGCTATGCGGTCGATGCCAACGCAAAAGCTCTGTAGAAATCCATTCATCTGCTTTATATCACATAGGACTTACAATTATGTTTGCTAGATCGAACTTTTCCGATGCAGTTAGCCTCTTATTCTACATTGCAGTGTAATCATACACGCATGTTGCTATTACAGTAAAATAAATGGAAAACAACGACGATAGATTGATATTATTAAGTTGCTCCGAATTGAACCCATTTTACCTTGAGATTATTAAGTTGCTCCGAATTGAACCCATTGGGAAATGCTGCGAATACCCCCATTGACAACGAGCATCATGTAGTATCGTGGCAGTGCACCCACTCCGCTCTGAGGCACTGTCACCAACAATGAGTAAACATTAGGGGAGCTAGAGAGGAGACTTGGAGTGGACGCTGCTAGGGTCATCAACCTTTTGGTTTATGGAATGACTGGGTGGTGAAAGATGGAGAGTAGATGTTCACTTGGACAAGGATGGTAGAGTTCAATGCGGTAGCCAAAGAGAATACAATGATGAAGGAGGCACCATAGCTAATGGAAGTTGAGGAGACGAAAGTTATACTTGGCAGGAAAATAATGTGTTTTATTCGCACTGATATTTTTAGTATGTATATAAAAGAAGATATCCACTATAGAGATACCTATAAATTGATAATTTGGATGGTTGGTGACCAAGATATTCCCAAAGGCGGTCCCATACATAGCTGTAGAAGCCATCATTCTCTCAATTGTTTAGAAACTTTCTCCCATCTCTCTTAATTTCAAACAGTTTGCAAAGAATAATCTGTAGATTTAATGCTAGGGTGAAAACCATAGTTGGCCAGAAGAGGCACTTAAAACAATTTTTGAAGGAATAAGATAATTTTTTTTTGAAGGAATGGGCATAAGCAATGTAGCTGATGGGTTCCTGGAACAATCCTCAGATGAGAAAAATCTTCATACACAAGAAATAATTTGAGGGACGTGGTACAAATCTCAGAGCACAAGCAATGTAGCTGATGGATACATGGAACAATACTTAGACGAGAAAAATCTTCATACACAAAAATAATTTGAGGGAAAAATAGAGAAAAAAAATGTAACTCACCGTCTGTAGGGTCAAGAAAATTGACATATCCATAGCCAAGGGAGCGTTGGGACATACTATCGCGAAAGACTCGAACTAAGGTCACTGTTCCCATAGGAATGAAGAACTCGACGAGATGGGCATTTGTGACCTCAAGATAGAGATCCCCCACATAGAGCGAAGCCAGGCGTGAAAACTATGGCGTTGTTGTTACTGCTATCACTGATGATAACATAATCTCTCTATCTAATAAAAACCCCACTTCATAATCCAAAGAAATTGTGATAATTTGAACTTTTCGTGACCATTATGTGACCATGATATTCCTAAAGGTGGTCCCATAAGGAGCTGCAGACACCACCATTCTCTCAACTGCAAGTTTGGAGCTGTAGATGCCATCTTCCTCTCAACTGTAGGTTCATAAGCTTTTTCCCAAATCTCTTCATTTTTGAAAACTTGCAAAAAATAATCTGTAGAATTTAATGCTAGGGGTGGAAACTATAGCTGTCCAAAAGAGGAACACAAGCAATGTTGTTGATGGGTACCTGGAACAATCCTTAGATGATAAAAATCTTCATACACAAAAGAATTTGAGAGACAGGGTACCAATATCGGTCAATTGACGACGTCAATGGGTTTTCTATTCAATCTTCACTCGACCCAATCCTCAACCATTCTGCAATAGATATGCCCTGTTGAGATGGTTAGATCGACACCAATATTGCTACTAGGTTCGGCTTCGGAGGTCAGATTTCAACCTCCTTCCGTTCGCGGGCCTCCCTCAAGATTTGTTCCGTGATTATCTAAATGGGTGCAGGGGTTTAATTTTTCACCCTAATGGGCCGACCCAGCTTAACCTCGATTTCCTTCTTTGTCAAAAACCCTAGTCATGGGTCTACATCTTTCTTCGCTATATCCCCTTGGACACTAAAATTTGCGTTAATTATCCTTACAAAAATAATTAAAACCCTTCAATCTTCTCCCTCTACAACGAAGTAGGTGGATAGAAATATGTACCAGAAAACTGTTTGTTAAAAGTGGCACATGTTCTCTATATTCTTTTGGCCCAAATTTTCAAATTTATTTAATACCCATACCCCATATATACAATCTAAAATGCCCCGAGACTGAAGGTCAACTTTGCAATCGATTGAATGCACTAGGAATATGCTTGAATCTAAGGGAGCCCACAGAGACAACCCAACTAAGGAATAATGCTACAATAACTAGTTTTTTTAGAAATCTCGAGCGACTACAATTTTTTGAGGGTCTCAGAGGGTATAATGAAAACATCGCCTTAGAGTTTGCATAGAACTTGAGATACGACATTGCTACAGTGAAGGTACAAATGTAGAAGTGAAGCATCACCGATCATAGGCCCTGTTTCTTCACCATTTACAGTGTTGATGATGTCAATGATGTGTTCTGGTGACTTTTGACTTGCAATAGGGTAGGGTTGAGGCTCGCGTTGGGAACTAAAGATTGTATTTGATAGTGCTTTAGAATTCAGTGACGATTTGAGTAGGTAAGAAAGAAAGGTTATTCTTGAGCAATGCCTTTAACATAGAGGAGTTTCTCCCTTCAAAATACTTGGCTTGGATTGATCAGATCCTAGGTATAGGTGTAGGTGCCAATATTAACATGTATACTTCATCCATGAGACACGTTGATCCAAAAAGGATCCAAAGAAGGCTAAGAACAACTCACAACTCGTAGAGGCAACTCAAGACACTCAGAATGGCTTCGACAAACAGAGAAAGCGCAAAAACTAAAAGTTTTCAAAACTCAATGAAAATAGCATGATCGTGAAGAGCGTGTCACAAGATTTCTAACGACGCAAACGACTTGTCAAACAGAGTTATGGATTGAAATATATTCACGGTCAAAGTTGCGGTCAAGCAAGGCAAGTCAACAGGGGCCACATCATCATCTGTACCGTTGACATCAACATGACGTTAGCAGGTGACATGGTAGGATGATGTCAACATAATGACTACTGACATCATCATGCCACATGGCAACACCAGAGGCTTCCACATGTCAGCCACCAATAGGATTTTCAGGGGTCCATGTGGACCAGTGGGAAAATGCCATGCGACACCCCCAAGTGATGCCACATGGCACCACCCAGAAAGTGCCATGTGTCTTGTACGAGATGACATGGAGGTGACATCAATGACCAGATGGGCCAATCAACGGATTCCACGTAGCCCAGTTAGCGAGCGACACGTGGCACCCCTAAAACGCCCAAGGAGGGCCCATAACCAAAAATTAAAAAATATATGGGGCAGGACCTCACCAAATTTGGCAGAGGTCCCACCATATCTGGAAACAACCGCCACATCTAAAATTCGCCAACTAAACTCAACATAATTTACAACTACGGAGCCAAAATGGGAGGCCCATGGGTTTGACCTCGGGACCTCCCCACATACAACACTCTAACTTTAGCGCCATAACCAATCCGCCTAACTGTTCCATTGGAACATTCATCCACCCGGTTATATTTTAAAGCCAATTTTCCTCCAACCATAAGGGTGGTGCATACTTTACAACTGCGGGCATGGTTTACAAGACAAAGGACTGTCATTATTGCAGGTTGCAGAGGGCACACAAATCGAGACATAATTATTCTTGGGCCTGGGAGTGCTAGAGTCAGATCGAGGCGTGGAGACAACCATTTTTGGGTAATTCGACACCAAGAATTCAATGGTGATGTATGTTTTCTGATCTGAGCATTATTTCTGCAACTTGATTTCAGAATGAGGTATACTTAAGTATTTTTCCAAATTCTTTGTTGAGTTAATGAAAGAGCCTACCCATTTGAGAGTAGGACCCGGAGACGTAGTCCACCACGGATGAACTTCGTTATCAAGTTTTTTGTCTTCAAATATGATGCTCATGTCTCTTCATTTTTGAGTTTTCCCTTCTTTAATGGTGCAATTTAATTTATGCTCATTTAATGCAATTCTTTATAAGTCACGATGAAAAGATCCCAGATCATGTTGGTATTAGAGAAATCATATTTGACTTGAATTGTTGAGTGTGAAAGCTTACTAGGGCCAAGCATAAGCAGGGTGAAGGAACTCTTAAGACGTTCAATCTCAAATTTGGCCGTGTATCAAGAAGGAAGAAAATGGTAGAAGAGGACAAGCATGATGAACATGAGAAAAACTTTCACATGTTCTTTGATCACATGTCAGAAATGGTCGAACAAATGTATGGAGATTACGAGAAGATGATGAAGAAGAAAGGGAAGAAAAAGGAAGCACATGCATATGATGATGCTTCGGTAAACCAAGGGGCTGGAGGAGATCCTCCTAAGCCTCCATCTTCACCTTCGAGTTCTAGTTCTTCCGTTGAGCATTCTCATCATTCTCATCATTCTAGCCATACAACCTCTTTTAAGAAACCATTATTAAAGCTTGATGTAAAATTTTCTTTACCTATGTTTAATGGAGATTGTAATATTGAAAATCTAGATAATTGGATTCGACAGGTTGAAGTGTATTTCCGTGTCCAGTATATTGATGAAGATGAGCTTAAAGTATAATTGGATTCTCTTCGGTTGGAACTTGGAAGGAAATGCTCTCGTATGGTGGGAGAGAAAGATTCAATATATAAGTAAGTGTGGTAAGCTTCTTTCCTCATGGTCGGAATTTAAATCAACGATAAGGAAACAATTTAATCCATTAGGGTATTTACATAAAAAAATGATGGAATGACAAACTTTAAGGCAAAGTAAAGGACAAACTGTACAAAGTTTCACAGAAGAATTTAGGAAGAAAACTATTGTATTGAACATTCCTTTGGATTCTTATGAAACTTTAATGAAATATATTGACACACTTCATAGTTATATTCGTCATACTTTGCTCTTGTTTAACCCCACTAGTCTTGATGAAGTTTGTGTGCAAGCCACTCACCTTGAGAACATGGGGAAACATGTTCAAGAAGATCCCACAAAGAAACCTTCCAATTTCTCACAAAAGACTTTTAAGAAGTTTAAAAGGAAGGACAAGAAGACCGCTACAATGACGAGAGAATGAGGAAAACCATCTTGCACTCATTGCAAGAAGAGCGGTCACGATGAATAACACTGTTGGAAACTGCATCCAAAAAAGAAACTGAAACAGTTCGGTGGAAAGGAGAAGACAAAGACTGTTGCTATAGTGCAACAAGAACTTGTTTCCGATTCAGGAGATGAAGGAACTAACACAACGGTTGGAGTACAAGTTAAATATTCTCTTCATGCTAGTTCAAGTTCCAATGATGAATATCATGTTGATGATTGAAAGAGAAATGAGTTATTTCATATAAGAGTTGTATCTAAACATACTAAGATAGATACAATATTCCATCCGGGTTGCCAAGTAAACTTAATATTTGAAGCACTTGTCAAGAAAATGGGTCTTGAAACGAAACCACATCCGAAGCCTTATCCTCTTGGTTGGGTATGTGATAAATAAAAATTTAATGTCACCAGACAATGTAGGATCATATTTTCTATTGCTTCAAAATTTATTGATGAAATGGATTTGGATGTTGTACCATTTGATATATGTGGCATAGTGTTGGGAAGTCCTTATCTTTATGATAGAAAATCATTCTTCTTTCATCAGAAGAACAAATACCACCTTACTAAGGGGGGAGTGGATATATTGTTAGAGCTCACATCATGAGGGTAAATACAACACTTGTTAGTGCAGGTCAAATGAAAACACTCATAAACACTAACAAGAGATATGTACTCATGGTCATTAGAGAGAAATGTGTCGAGACATTTGATTCTTTCCAAGGGTGTGATTCATATCATAAAAAATGAATTAATTGATATTGTTTCTAAGTATGCTGATGTTTTTCAGGAACTAGATGGATTACCTCCTAAGAGGGAAATCCAACATGAGATACATCTTCAACATAATTCTCCTCTTCCTAATGTGGGCATGTATGTGATGTCAGTTGTGGAGATGACAAAGATCAAGAAGAAGATACATGGCTTATTGGATCAAGGGGTCATCAGGCCCAGTTCATCTCCTTGTGGTTCTCCGATCATGATGGTGCCAAAGAAGGACGACACATGGAAAATGTGTGTCGATTACCGGGCTTTAAATAAAATCAAGGTGAAAAATCGATATCCTCTTCCTCGCATAAATGATTTACTTAATCAATTGAAGAATGCTGTCTATTTCACTAAGTTGGATTTTCGCAGTGGATATCATCAAATCGGAGTCGCAAAACATGATGCATGGAAAACTGCCTTTAAAACCAAACAAGGATTGTTTGAGTGGTTAGTTATGCCATTTGGGCTTTGTAATGCTTCGACAACTTTCATGAGTGTGATGAATGATGTATTTAGGCCTTTCCTAGATGACTTTGTGATTGTATATTTAGACGACATTCTTGTTTTTAGAAAAACTTGGGATGGGCATGTGAGGCATGCAAATAAAGTATTGGATACTTTTCAAAGGGAAAAGTTGTATGTAAAACTGTCTAAATGTGAATTTGGCAAGACTGCACTTGTGTATTTAGTTCATATTGTAGGAGGACAATTGAAAATTGACCCTTCCAAAATTGATGTAATTGTAAATTGGCCTAAGCCAAAAAGTGTAACCGAAGTTCAAAGCTTCTTAGGTGCAGTCCAATATTGGATGAGATTCATTCCCAACTTCTCCTTTATAGAAACTCCTTTTCATGCCTTAACCATTGTGAAGGACACTTTTCAGTGGGAAGGAAATAAACAAAAATCTTTCGACAATTTTGTTGTGGTGGGAAATCCCCCTACGGACCAACATTTAGGGTTCTATTATGCATGCATATGAGACTGAAAGAATCCTACTTTCTACCCTCATCCAAGACCTAATCCCCATTTCTTTTAAGCAAATACATGGTTATATGAACATACCTTGTTTCGGGCATTCGATGTCGATCCTTCTTCACGCTTGATCGCTTGTTAGTAGCTCTCCTCCCAAGGCTAACTTGCATACAAAACAAGGAACAAACTATACATGCATTTTACCTACAGATTAATGGGTTAGAGATTCAAACATATATTCAATAAACTATGAAGAACTCATATAGTGGGATGGGGAAAACATTTCTTTATTAATTTTAATGAATCAACTTACAATGTCGAGACCGACCACCGCTCCACGAACCTGATCCTGGGATCCTCTTCAAATGTCCTCCAAATTCTTTGCTCTGTATCTCTTCTTGCACAAGGATGGCTAAAGGGTTAGGACAATGGGAATGTGCAATTGGGTAGAGTTTCTTTACTGTTATTCTCCTCTTCCAAATGGGACCCCTAACCCTTCTTTTATAGGCTAGAAGAAGCTAGGTATTTGGGCGAACCCTCGACCATGCATGGCCGGAAGGTTCAGTTAACTCACCCAAAGTTGTGTGTTCCGTCGAAAACTTTCCTTTTTTCATGCTTTTGTAGGTACACACAGGCTGTTTTGGGTCAGCGAGCATGTACACACGTCCAGTAATAGAGCAGGGTGCGTGGGCCTTTATAAAAAGTGTTTTTAAGAAGGGTTGTTCAACATTGTTTTGGAAAAGAAGGAATCTGAGATGGCCTGATGCCAGTTAAGCTTGTATGGTGCAAATTAGGGTTATAACAAATGCCCCCTAATGTGTGAGGTCAGAAGAGCATCTGATGGCCGAAATACATTACCAATATTTACTGATGTGCCGAACAAGTGAGCCTAGGAACCGGGAATCGGGAGGCACCATCTGCAAAATAAAAAATGTCTCACCAAGGCAGGCATACCCATGATTGGGATAAAATAGAATCATGGATACCAATCAAATACACTGTAGATCCATGTCAAATAACTATATAAAGTGTAGCCGCGAACAATGCACATGGGAGCTACATCTCGAAATAAAAAAGATATACATATAGAGTATCCATCTTCTAGAAGCTGATACAGCTTGCTGGCTGGAGATGAGATCTTCAGAGCTCGAGCAACAACTTCAAAAAATCTTCAAAAATCAGGTAGGAGTGTAATATTAGTGTACTAATTTACTACCCAGAGGTCTTCGACGGCTCGTCGGTCATGGACTAGATAATCTTGATGATCAGATTGAAGGATTCATTGATTTCGAACAAGGACTTGATTGGACATTCAGGATGGCCGGGTATGAGGGAAAGAGACAAACTGCAGAGGGGCTGACTCAGGGTTGGTGAAAAACTTCCCTTGGACAACAACATGAAAAATTATGAGACTCAGGCATCATGGCATTAACATAAGTTTACAAGGCAGGAGGCAACACAAACTCTCCATATGTTTGGAAGAATAACCAAATGAAGGAGGACACAACTCTATGTAGTGAGAACAACTTCATAAAGTCGTATTACATCCCAAGGTTTGATGAAAAAACGGATAGATGTGATTTATCCAAGGGCAACTCATTACGTTGCTAATAAAGAAAATACTTTTCCCTTCCTCTTTTTGGGGTATATTTGATTTTTTTGTCTTTTTCAATGATTTTGGAAAAAAGAATAAAGGAATGTTACGTTACAATGGAGGAACGAGTGTTACAAACATACAAGTTCAAGGTGCAAGGACAAGACTAATGATCATAATAATGATACTCGGGAAAAATCCTCCAGGGGCCAAGGGTGTTAAGACGCAGAGGAAAAGTGCTACAAGGCTTGCGTATAAGGTATACTTCAGATGGTTCAGTTAGGAGCAACATGGAGCCGACATTTAGACCAAAGACGTAGGTATGGAAACGCGGTTAACAAAACACACAATGGTAACGTCTTTCGATGTAAGTTTAACGAGCCCAGAGAAGGTAAGCTCGGTGGTTTTTCATATTTAGAGAGTCTGAAAAAACGTAAAAGGAGACTCCATTGGGGTACCTTTTTTGAAGATAGTCTAGTCGGTTCGAAAAAGGGGTAAACTAGCACCGACAAGATGTCTAATCAAAACCATTTTAACAAGTGTGAGAAAGACAAGATCACTCGGCCATTTTTTCATTTTTAAGGAGTCTAAAAAAAAATTAACTATGGACTCCGTCAGGAATGTTCTTCTAGACCAGTTTAACGAGTGTGAGAGAATAAGGTCACTCGACGATCTTTTCAATTTTAGGGAGTCTGAAAAGAGCTTAACTATGGACTCCGTGGGGGTTCCTTTTTCATAAATTTAGTCCCTCAGGCCCGAAAAAGGGTTAAAATGATACCTGAGAGTACTCTTCTA
>SNQJ01S0024747.1:121321-131672 GCA_010110895.2 Picea sitchensis | reverse complement strand
AATAAGGTCACTCGACGATCTTTTCAATTTTAGGGAGTCTGAAAAGAGCTTAACTATGGACTCCGTGGGGGTTCCTTTTTCATAAATTTAGTCCCTCAGGCCCGAAAAAGGGTTAAAATGATACCTGAGAGTACTCTTCTAGATAACTAAAGTTCCATAGAGTATACCTTTGTTTGTATAGTTGACCGTCTGGACCGAAAAATGGGTAAACTACCGCCGGATAGACGTGACTTCAAATTTCAGTTTAACGAGCGTGAAAGACCACAAGATCGCTCGACAATCTTTTCATGTTTAGAGGGTCTGAAAATGGATTAAAAGAAGACTCGTTATATCTTTTGGGAGTCCCGAGGGTGAGGTCAAGAGTGAAAAGGAATCATGCAAATGAGGCTCAAACTCGTAATGAGGAAAAACAACAAGGACTCCCAAGCCTACAGTGATTAGAGACAGCATGGATACCATAATGCAACCAGGATCTACCTAGGGCATCCATGTTCTGGTAAGCTCTACCACCAAGTCACGACACTTCTAAAGAAGCTATTATGGTTCCTTGTCGCAACCTGATGGGATCGATCCTATGGAAAAAGAAAAAGACACCGAGATATAAAAGTCAGGGTAGAAACCTAACCTACATGCTCAAGTTGATCCTCGGAATTTTTTTCCACGGACCATCGAAAATTACCCAAAACTCCAAAAGACTGTCCCAATACCCGATCATACCCCTCCCATGCAACTCTTGAATCACTCTAAATGGTTTTTGGTTCAAAGAAAATGATAAGGGAGGCCAAAAAAGTGACAAAAAGAGGCCAAAAAGTCTATAAATAGAAGTTGGCAGCTCATTATCACCATTGCTGATTTGGAAATTGACTCTGGAGCAAAAAAAACCCCTTTGTCAAAAGTGATGATTTCGGGAGCTACAGTGGATGAAACGAACTTCTGTCTGGACCAAGTAAGTACAAACTCTCTTATCTTGCATTTTAAGTCTTTCTTTTTGCTTTAGGTTTCATTTTTTGGGGGGGCGTCGACCTTCAAAAGGTCGGCCCTAGGTCCACGCGGACTGTCTCAGGACAGGCCGTGTGTACATTCAGGCAGAGTAAACCCTGCACGTGTGTACACACGACTATCAGTATTACAACCTACATGGACCCCCTTTTTGAATGAAAAAGCTTAAAAAACAAGGGTTAACCCTCCTGAACCTTGGTGTTTTGCAGGATGTATGTCCACTGGAGAGAAAGAGAGCATGAAGAGGTTAGTGAGTTGGTCGGGGAAGACCCCAATGCTGTGGTTTCCTTGATGCAATGTGGGTTACTCAAGTTCTTCTTATGTCCTTTTATGCAGGCACAACCTAGGCTACTGAATGCCTTGGTTGAGTACTGGCATCCATATGCAGAGGCATTCATGTTAGAGGGCCAGTCACTGGTTCCCACGACCGAGGACATTTATTTTTTGACTGGCCTCTCCCAGAGAGGGGAACCAGTCAACTTCCAAACTTTTCCTTCGGGGCCACATAACATAGCGGAATTGATAGGTCTTTACTGTGTGGCTGACACCGACCGCTCGAGCTCCCAGGTGCCCATAAGCAATATTACTGACTTATCGCTACAGACAATAGTGTTTCTTATTGGGTGAATCACTAGTTCTGCGGCTTTGCATCAGGCATCCCGGGCACAGATGAACTGTGTAGTCCAGTGCTTAAATGCACAAATTTTTGATTGGAGCACCACATTGTTAGAGTGTATGAAGAGGCAGTTGACAGATTATCGATTGCGAACACAGAGGAACTTCGGGTTCAGGACCCTTTCTGTGCTCGTTCTTCTTTGAGAGAGTTTTGAGCTTTAGTCCTCGAGTAGTGGTACGAGGACATCAAGATTCTCTTCCTGCTATGTGTAGATGGACAATATTGCTGCCACGACAAGGTGGTGGAAGGACTAATGAGTCCTTTGATGATGATTTCTTTGCCTGGCTATCGTGACAAATCCCAGTTATCAAGGATTACCTGTATGTAGGGATTGATTTTTCGAGGGATCCTGAGATACTAGTACCTCCTGGTGAGGAGCGAGGAGAGATGGGTAAGTATCCATCTTTGTAGTTGTTTTTTATTTTTTTGTGAAGCAAATGTAATTTTTATGTCGTTTTTGTTATATATAATTTTTTTTATATACCAGAGTATTTGACAGATATGTGTTTGTTGTGTGCAGATGTGGGACCAGCGTGACCTGCTGACTATGCGAGGAACAGGCGTCATCCTCGGCCAAGGGCCGCACCTACCGCCGTCGGGGGACCAACAGTAGCAGGAGATCTTCCAGTCGGGGAGGCTGAGAGGGTGTTGAGACGAGTCGAGCGAAACTTTACTGCGCTCACTCGCACGGTCCCTATGGCAGAGATTGAGGATCTGCCACCATCCATGAAGCCTCATGTAGTGGGGGCACCACAGACGTGAGTCCGATTATTTCGACGTTTAGCCAACGCTATAGATTAGTACAACAGGGCCCACAAGCCCTGACTTTAGTTAGGCTTTTCGTGTGCCGACAACACTACTTGTATATATTTTTTGAGGGCATAAGCCCCTTGACTCGTTACTGGTCATATTTTTGAGGTGTTTGCGTCCATCTGTGTACTCTGGTTACTTATGATATTATATATGGATTTTATGTTTTTTCGTGGCTTATGGATCATTTTTGCAAAAAATGTATTTACATGTTTATGTGTATGTCTTTTCATATATGTTCAAGATGCCAATCTAAAATTTGATTAGCTAGAGTATCTGTAATTTGATTTAATCTCCTAGGAACATGAAAATATGTAACATAATCAAAGTTTCGATCTAAGAGACGTACCCTAAAGAATTGTCGGTGTAAATTCGGATCATGAACACGATAGATTCTATTTAACTGAGACATAACCAGCTGAGTGTCGAGATATACCCGGAGATGAGAGATACAAAATGACAAGGCGTCATGAAGAAACTCAATAAATGCACTGTACTCGAAGACATTGTTTGTGGTGTCACCTAAGTATATACCTTCGAAAGATAATAACTGGCCTCAAGGTGTAAAAATTACCCAAGCTGTGGAGGCAAGCCTCCAAGTGTGCCGGCTAGCACCGTTTGCATACCCAATGAACATCTCGGATTCACTTGACATCTGCCACAGTGACGAAATATAACATCAACGACACGTCCATAACACTAAAGGAAACTGGAAAGTAATAGTACAAAGACTATACATATGTTATAAAAAGTTACCCATGGTGACCTGCCTATGAGTAATACTTCTTGAGGTAGAGTCCATTTCTAGGCTTTGCCAAAGCATTCCCTTCAAAGTGAACCAGGCGATAAGCACCCTTATTTAGAACCTCTTTTATGATGAAAGGTCTGAACCACATGGGTTTGAATTTTCCTGCCCCCAAGGGGTCCTTATCTTGATCGTAGACCAGGATAAGGTCGCCTTCAGTGAAAATCCGAGGGCGAATAGACCTATCATACTGACACTTGAATTTATGTTTGTGAGCCTCGTTGGCCAGGGCCGCATCACGATGCTACTCATTGAGCTGCTCCAGGTATACTAACCGCTCTTCAAGTGGAGAAGTGTCTGGCAATAATTGTACTACCAACTTTAGAGATGGGATCTGACATTCGATAGGCAAGACTGCCTCCAGCCCGTAAACGAGTTGGAAAGGTGAGAAACTAGTTGCAGTCTTAATATATGTTCGGTAAGCCCATAATGTCGAGTATAACATCAAATGCCAATTTGACTTGGCTGAGTTGATCGTTCACTGTAGAATGGTCTTAAGAGTTTTGTTCACAGCTTCCACCTGACCATTTGCTTGGGGGTAGTAGGGTGAAAAATGTTCCTGCCGTAACCCAAGCTTTGATGTTAACTCGGTCATCATCTGGTTTTGAAAGTGACTGCCATGGTCAGTGACAATGTCCCTTGGGACACTGAACCTTTCTATTATCTGGTTGAATAAAAAGAGAGTTGTAGTCTCTCCATCATCTTTAAACATTGGCATAGCTTTGACCCACTTCGTGAAGTAGTCTACGGCTACGATGATGTAACGATGCCCCCTTGCTGAAGGAGGGTTGCATGTAGTATAATCAATCCCCCACTTGGTGAAGGGACCAACTGTGATGATAGGAAACATGGGAGCGAGATGTGCCCTCATCTTCCGAGAGAAGATTTGGCACGGGTGGCACTTCTTGACTGATTTGATACAATCTTTGATTAGTGTTGGCTAGAAGTAACCTGATCGTAGAATATTTTGGGCTATTGCCAAACCAGACAAATGACCGCCACAGGCTTCAGTATGGAAATCATTAAGCATGATAACTGCTTCTCCGTGAGTGAGACATCGACGCAGGATGCAGTCTACACCTCTCCGATACAATGTATCATCGAGTATGAGATAATTCTTAGCCTGATGGTGTATGTGTCGACGCTCATCACGAGAAACAGAGTTGGGGAACTTCAAGGTATGGAGATAGATAAGTATATCTCCGTACTAGGGATCCGAAGAGGTGATAAAAAACATATCTCCTCTGATAGGCGACTCTTCGGGCACAAGATCACTTGACTCAACCGGAAGTTCCAAAATAAGTTCTGCGAAGACCAGTGAATTTTTGGATTTCGCTGAAACGAAATCTAAGTCAAACTCCTGGAGGATGACTATCCATCTACTGATCTTACCGTCTATTACCCGTTGTGTCAACATGTACTGAAATGGATTCACGATAGCAATGACGGTGGTCTCACAAAACATAACATAATGACAGAACCGTTGAACAACATGGACTGCTGCCAACACAAGTTTTTCGATATGAGAATAATTGAGTTCCGGTCCTACGAGGCCTTGGATCAGGTAATAGATGACATATTTTAAGAAAAAGTCATCTTCCTGAACTAAGACCATGCCAATGGTTGACTCTACTACAGCCAGATATAATAAGAAATCCTTGTTATAGTTAGGTGGCCGAAGTAGAGGGGCAGTTGTGAGGGCATGTTTCAACGCCGTGAAAGAGCATTGAGCGACATTGTCCCAATAAAAAGGAATGCCTTTCTTACGTAAGCGCATAAATCCCTTGGTGATCTCGGCATAGTTAGCGATGAAGCGTCTTAAAAAATTCTCCTTGCCTTTTAGACTCTGAATTTGAAGGATTGTGCGTGGGGGGGGGGNCAAGCAAATCCAGAAGTAGCGACAACGCTCAAAGAAAAGTCAGAGGTGTGTGGTATGATCCGTTCTCTTGTGAGATCGAGATGCTAAATCATCTAAATAGGCCTCGACTATATGCTTGAGGTCATGGAAAGAAAAATACATGGCCCGCTGAAATGTGGCTCCAGTATTTTTGAGACCAAAAGGCATCTTACGATACGCGAATGTACCCCATGGACAGATGAATGCTGTTTTGTGCTGGTCTTCGGGTTTGATTTGTATTTGGTTATATCCCGAAAAACCATCCATGAAAGAGAAGGCCTCACAACCCGCACACTCATCAATTATCTGGTCGATGAATGGTGTGTGAAAATTGTCTTTGGGACAGGCCTTGTTCAAATCATGAAAGTCTGTACATACATGAATTGTGCCTTGTTTTTTATTGACCGACACGAGGTTTGACACCCATTGGGTCAAATGGATAGGATAAATAAAACCAGATTTTAGCAGTTTCTCAACCTCAACCTTAATGGTTGTTGCTTTCTTGGGGTTAACTGGATGAAGCTTCTGCCAGATAGGTTTGACATCTAGATAAGTTGTGATTTCATGTTCAACTGTTTTTGGATCAATGCCTGGCATTTCCTCGTAAGACCAGGCAAAAACATCGCGGAATTATTTAAAAAGATCTGTGTAGATTTGAATATCTTCGGGGGAGCAATTAGCTCCGACGAAAACATTCTCCATGATGCGAGGGTTTTGGGAGATATTGATTGGTAAGGCTTCAATGATAGTTTCCATATTACCCCCAGCATAAACCTCGTGTGTATCTAAGGGATTAATAGGATAAGACCTATCTCCCGTCATAGTCAAGGTGAATTCCCCGGCTTCGATTCTGCTTAACTCTGGGAGGAAGTATGATCTGTGATGAAGATCTTCCCAGGGTTTGTCCGGACTAGTCATTGCTTCAATTATAGCTTCATCAGAGGGAAAGACTAGGTCTAATGAATCGGTGTCAGTGAGAGAAACCTGAGCCCAAATAGGCTCTAGAAGTGGATCGAAATCTTTTGTAGGAGTTGGATCAGTGTTGGCTGAAGCTTGCTGGACTAAAGAGTATGCTACTTCAACTGTGGACAAGGGCATGGACATGCTTGGGTACCCTGTCCCATCCATCATGGCCGATGGGGAAGGAAGTAACCATGGAGCATCGAAGTAAGTTGTGTGGAACGATGAAACTTGAAAAATCTCAACCTTATGGTGATTGGATATAAACTTGATATCACCTTGAGGGGGCGGGTAATCGAAGGTACCCATCAAAGATGGGCACAAACCAACCCCTATGTTATCCACGCCTGGTTGAGGATTATCAATCATCGGGGCAGTGGATGCCCCCAATGAAGGGTCAGGTCTGGAGAAAGACAATTGATCGATGGTCACAGTCCGACCCTCATGTGGAAACAACAAGACCCGAAAAACTGTAGCAACCACAACTTGCATGGCATAAGTCCAACTCCTCCCTAATAAGAGGTTATAGTCGAGGGGTGCGTCAACTACTTCTACCTCAACACACACGGTCTTCCCTCCTAACTGCACGAGGAAAGAGGGAATGATACCATGTGGTCGGAACGAACAACCGTCCAAAGCAGTGAGGAGAGTAGGTGACAGTGACAAAACAGGCTGGCCAATGGCCTTCCAACATGCCAACAATATAACGCATGTCGAGGCTCCCTCATAAACCACTATGCCGAAGATATTCTGAGTAAAAGTTTTTGTGGGATAAGCCACAACTATCTGAAATGCTACATGGTAAGGTAGACGAGGTTTTAAGTCGGTTGTATTCAACATGATTGTACCCGGATTACAAGTCTCAGTAGATCCTAAAGCGGTTAACAAGGCTTTCCTCTGGGAAGAGCAGCTTTGGATGACCTCCAAAGTGGACATCGTACAAGGGGTTTGTGATAAATCTTCTAGCACAGAATAGTTCTGGGTGGCTCTTGCGTTTGGGTTGTGAGAAGCTTTGTTGAACGTGCCTTTGGGGATGTGTGTCATTGTTTTGCCCAACGTCTTCTCAATCTGTAGAGGAAGAGATGGGAGTTTGGCTTCTTTTCCCTTCTCAGAAGTTCTTGGTTTACTATAGTCATGCGCTCTAGTCGATATAAAAGCATCACCCTTCACCATATATACATTCGCAGATGCGGGGTTGTTCAAATACAAAGAGGTTCCTTGGCTGCCCCCTTTCGTGCTTGCAGAGGCTTGGGTTAGATTTTTCCCATGTTGAAATGGATTGGTTAACACAGCAGGCTGTTGCTGCGTCACAAAATTTTGGTCTTCTGCAAGCCAAGGACATAGATGGGTCGGGTGGTCTTCCATGCATAATTTGCATGGATACCTCGCCTTCCATTTCTCAGTGTTGTCCCCGCCAGCATTATCGATAGGTTTCTTATCCCCCTTACCCTTCTTTCATTGTTTTTTATTTCCTTCAGGTTGCTGGGTGGCCTTTGGATTAGTTGATTTCACTGTGTGTACATCCAACGTTTTGGTAGGGGGAGCAACCAAAGCAGTAGTTTGGTTGACCGTTGTGTGTTGTATAGACAACTGCAACAACTGCTTCGTCAATTTCTTAGCGGGATTTGTTTGTGCTGAACCAACAATACCATTGGCATGTGGTCCAACAATCTATCTGGTTTTATCAAGTATTGAGCACGACGCATCTGGCAAGATCTCGTATAATAAACCGGACTGAGAATAGATTATCTCAAGTTTTTGAGCTCTCATGATGGCATCTTCTTTGGAAAATACTCCCGACGTCATGACGTATTTGGATAACTGTGGGACCAAAGACTTAAGGAACCACTCGAGAAGGAATGATGGTGGGACTGGTACCTTAATTAAACTCTTTCGGCGTCTCCATTCTTGGATGTGATCAGAGATATGGTCCCCTTTTTTTTGTGAGAAATTGGCCAGTAATTCGGTGCCAGCATCATATCTCATAGGTAACTGGAAATGGTTTAGGAAATCCATCGCCAGTTCACCGAAGGAAGAGTATCTTGAGCAATCGATCTCAATGTACCATTTCGCAACACTCCCAATGAGAGTACGTTGAAACAATCACAACTGTACAGAGTCATCTTTCAATGAGTTAGATGAGCACCAAAGATGGAAGGTAGTCACATGATCTCCTGGATCTTCGTTAGGCTTGGCTTCGAACTTTGGGATGTCCGAAGGAAACTTCGTCGGCATAGAAGGCCAACGCAGATTGTGACAGATAGGGTCATTCAACAACCTTGTCAATTCTGACAAATGCAAGGTTTCCAGGAAGGGTAGTTTGGGTTGTTGGTGATAACCTGGGAAAAAGGGGCCTGGAGTTTGACTGGCACTAAGTTGCTAGGAAAAGTTCGGCTGCTGGCTTGGGTTCTGGTAAAAACCATGGCCATGGCCAGCGTATGGATTTTCATGTGAGGAGACATCATCGTCTAATTTCCAAAATAGGNTGGGAAGGGTTGCCCCATGTTGGTCCTGTGGGGATAGGCATAGTACTTTGTCCGGGGTTCCATTGATTGTGAAAAGAATTACCCTAGATCAACATTTCTGACGAGGGAATGGATCCCTGCCAAGAATTCCAAGGCCCTGATGCGGAAGAAGTTCCTGGGTGTGCCTCCTGTGCAGGAATAGTACCCTGCATAGGAATAGGTTGTCCGAAACCAGGATTTCCCCCTGTCAGGAAAGCAGTGGACGAGAAGGTGTTGTTACCAAATGCACCTAACAAAGAAAACAATGTCGAATCTACCGACATATTATGCAAAGGTGGTCCTTGACTCCATGCACCAAATAAACTATGGTGTGAAGGTGGCCCGACGGAAGGCTGGTGTGTGCCACCGAGTGAAGGGGACAAAGAAGAGATATTACCTCCTCCGTAAGGGAAAGCGTTAAAGGGAGCAGAAGTTCCCCCCATGTGGCCTTGTAGAGGAGTGTTAGAGCTCCCTGCCCCCAGACCTGAAGTCTGTGAAGTGGAGTAGGAAAGTACATGACTTGTACTTGAACTAGGCATCCCGTATGAGAACAGAGGGCATGTCGCACTTGGTTGGAAAGGGGTTGTGGCCACCACCAGAGACGGGATCATACCATTGTGCGATGTAGAGACGGTCGAGACCATGGTGGCTCGGACTGGTGACAGTGGGTTAGGAGGTGGAAACTCTCCTGTGGTGACAACCATAGTGGGAATTGAATAATTCCCAGAATAAGTAACAACATTTGTTTCCATTGCTGCGTGCGACACTGTCTGGCACTCGTAAGGATGAATCGATACGATGGTGGGTGTTGAAATATTAGTGGTGGAGGTTTCAAATAGACCAAAATATTTCACTCCAAGGTCTAAAATGGTCGATTCCTTCGACTGTTGGTCGGGCACAATTTCTTGTGACCTAGTTGCTTTAAAAGACCCTTGTTGGTCTAGCTTTCGCCTTAGTGGTGGCAGGGGTGGCTCTAGTGTAATCGATGATAGGCCAAGAAGCCTTCGTGACCGACAGAGCTCGTGATCCTCCACTATGTGAGAAGATCAAAGACACTCTAGGGCATTCTATTCGTTCAAAAACAACACACACTAAAAAATTCCCTATAAGATAAGACAGGAAAACACTAAATTAATTGGAAGAACAGTTACAACAACCAACACTAGAGCAACTTAGTAACTTACTGGTGCAAGTGTAACTTGAATACGAAAGCACCCTCCGGGTATACTCTGCAAAGCGTGGCTTGATGTCTTTCCTAGGTACTGCGGTATACCCCTGCAGTCACCTGTGTATGTCCCTAAAAAAGATAGGCAACTAGGTTTCCAGCGTGCAAACAATCACTAGGCGGGTATAGTCGAAAGTCGGGTAGACCACAATGAGCAGGGTATCGAGCCCAAAACCTGTCAAGGGTATCGAGAGAAAGTGGTCCGAAAGACAACCGAGGACCTCCAATGGATTTGAGACCCACGAAACTTCGTGGCAAATGCAATCGACGGAATCCCAAGACAAGCCCTCTATATGTGTTCTTCACTACGATTGGTCCAGCTTTCGAGGGCTTATCTCCGCTACCTTTCCGCACGCGACCTCATGTTTATCCCCTGTTTTAGAGGGGGGTCCCAGATAACTTTCACGATACTAGACTCGGACACTCCCTAACTCAAACTCCAATGTTTGATTTTAATGGCCTTGAAGAGTTTCCT
>SNQJ01S0024747.1:90545-121271 GCA_010110895.2 Picea sitchensis | reverse complement strand
TTTCAATTTTTTTTTTTTTTTCTAAGATCTTTGAACAACAAACTCAAAGAAGGATTTCAGTTGACTACGAGCTACTTACGATCTAAGTAAACTTCCAAGAACTTATGAAAGCAAAGACTTTTCCCTGGTTACTAATGCCAAACAACACTTTTCAATCAATCAAAGAAATAAAATAATTTTTTTTTTTTTTTTGAATGCTCACAAAGCAAAAAAGGAAAAATATCAACAAGTCAAAACCAAGAAAAACTTCTGGCCTAAGTGTAGCTCGCAAAGAATATCTTTAAAAATCACACACCAGTAACCTAAAAATGGACTCTCACACTTGTCTAAAAACCCTTCAAAAGAAATTTTTCTTGAAAACTTCTAAATGAAAAAGAAAGCTATGGCTGAGATCAAACCTAAGCTACTGACTGCTATGACAGAGACTCAAAAACCTGAGAGGTATAACTCTTGTCAAGGGAAAGGATGACTGCCTCACCTTCAACAAAAACTATCCTCTACAAGCACACTGTTGACAGTTCCACAACAAGCGTGTGCACGCGAGCTGTGTAGAGTCAGAGGGCGTGTACACGCATGCTGGCCTTATACAGGTTGCATGTATCTCTAAAACTCTGAGACAAATAAAAGACAACAATCTAAACTAGGCAGAGACCACTGATACTGAGAATCAGGGGCTCTTGAAGGCTCAGACACTTTCTTTAACAACAAAAAGAAAAAAATGCAAGGAAAAATTCGTTGAACAAACCAATTTGAGGTGAAACCTAAGCTATAGACTGCAAACAAAAAAGACTAAAAAGAGTTCCAGAAAACCACTGAGAATGACTAATTCTGACAGGGAAGAGGATGACTACCTCAAAAATTTTCTGGAATCATACACGCTACTGTTACTTCTTTAGCTAGAGTTTACACGTGGGCTGTTAGAATGTAGGGCACGGGTACACGTGTGTAGACCTTATACAGGCCGTGTGTACCTCTGTGGGTCTCGGAAAAAAATTGCAGTCCAACAAAGAAACAGAGATGTCTGGTATGGAAGACCAGAATCTCTGTTAGCTCAGACTTTGCAGAAACTTCAAAAATAGGAAAGGAAACCAATTTTTTTTTTTTTTTTTTTTTAAATACCCAAAAATATTGCCAGCAACCCTAGAGACTTTCCCTAATATGGTCGCCAATTCTATTGTGGTGGGAAATCCCCCTACAAACTAGCATTTAGAGTTATATTATGCATGCAGATGAGGCCGAAAGAATCCTACTTTCTACCATCGTCCCAGACCTAATCCCCATTTCTTTTAAGTAAATACATGGTTAGACGAACATACCTTGTTTTGGGTGTTCGATGTCAATCCTTCTTCATGCTTGATCGCTTGTTAGCAACTCTCCTCCAAAGGATGACCTGCATACAAAAAAAGCAACAAACCATACATGCATTTTTGCCTACAGATTAATGGGTTAGAGATTCAAACATATATTCAATAAACTATGAAGAACTCATATAGTGGGACGGGAAAAACATTTCTTTATTAATTTTAATGAATCAACTTACAATGTCGAGACCAACCACCGCTCTGTGAACCTGATCCCGGGCTCCTCTTCAACTGTCCTCCAACTTCTTTTCTCTGTATCTCTTCTTGCACAAGGATGGCTAAAGGGTTGAGACAATGGGAATGTGCAATTGGGTAGAGTTTCTTTACTGTTATTCTCCTCTTCCAAATGGGACCCCTAACCCTTCTTTTATAGGCTAGAAGAAGCTAGGTATTTGGGCGAACCCTCGACCATGCATGGCCGGAAGGTTCAGTTAACTCACCCAAAGCTGTGTGTTCCATCAACAACTTTCCTTTTTTCGTGATTTTGTAGGTACACGTGGGCTATTTTGGGTCAGCGAGCACGTACACACGTGCAATAATAGAGCAGGGCGCGTGGGCCTTTATAAAAAGTGTTTTTAAGAAGGGTTGTTCAACAGTCTTTTGGAAAAGAAGGAATCTGAGATGGCCTGATGCCAGGTAAGCTTGTATGGTGCAAATTAGGGTTATAACAACTTTGAAGGAGAAGATCAGTACCGCACCAGTATTAGCACTGCCGAATCTTCAACAGCCTTTTGAGATCGAGACAGATGCCATCGGATACGCAATGGGTGAAATATTGATGCAATATCGTAAAACTATCTGTTACCACTCTGAAACTTTTAACCAAGATGTTGTTAACTATCCTACATATGATAAAGAGTTTTATGCATTAGTCCAGAGTGTAAAGAAATGGAAACACTACTTGTTGGGAAAGGAAACAATCATACATACAGATCACCAACCATTACAGTATCTTCAAGCATAGACCAAATTGCAACAATCTCGACACTACAAGTGGATGGGTTTTCTACAACAATTTCACTTGGTAATCAAGTACAAAAATGGTACAAGTAAAAAGGTAGTTGATATGATTTCTAGAACTCTTATTGCTGCTTCTATTGTTTTGAAGAATGCTTATTTATCTCATGATATCTATGTAGAAAAATATGCCATCGATGAAGATTCTAAAGAAGTATATGTGAAGATAACCCTTGGTGCACATGTAGAGAACTATTTTCTGCAGGGAAAACTACTCTACCATCTTGGAAAGCTATGTATTCCTACAAGTGAACAAGTCCATGTAATACAAGAAGTTTGTTGAGGAAAATATATGAAATGATCTTACTCAAGCATTTTCAGATCTTACTTGGCTAAAGCAAGATAGACAGGAATATCACCCCATGTTTATAGCCATAATAAAATGTTTCCTAATCCACAAGTATTGGTTACAAGGGCTTAGGATTATTTTCTTATAGATTAAGAATTGCTGAAAAATTCAATATTTATGTAATTTTATGAATATAACATACGTAGAAATAAATGTAGAGACATAAGTAAAAATACCAAGTCAAAAATCAACACAGATGAGACATAAAGAAATCACTTATTTCATTCCAATTTATCAAAAGAATTGTTCTCTTTACAAAATTCCCCGAGGAAATTTGGACCAAAGTGAAACTTAGATGTCCCCGATGAAAACCATACAAAAGGACTTCTGACAGATGCTAAAAAATTGAACTTTAAAAGCTGGATCATCTTTCCACAGATTGCTTCCCACTCGACTCTGCACAATAGCCGTTATCAATCATGAAATTTAATTCACAAACAGACAAGTCTACACAGACTATCAAAGATAGATCAACACCTCTGAAAAACAAGTGTCTGAATGATGTGATTCAACCTTGAATCTTGTTGTCTACAATAGGACCCTGCTATCATAAAATAGAATTAGGCTTTCAATCAATTAAAGAATGAATGAAAACTGAATTATCTCAATAAAACTCAAGAGAAGACCTTAGTATGCATTCTCCTTCTATTCTCCTCTTGTTCCTCCTTCTCTTTTTCCTTTAAGCAATCAAAATTGGTTGAAATAGTTAAACTACCTCTTTAGTTAAGTTAACTAAAAATCAACCAACTTTTTAGTTAAGGGGGAAAAATTAATTATATAATAATAAGGGTCATTAATAAATAATAACTAGTAGGTGGGACCCCTTGTGACTCCCTTTAGTTTTCTTAACAAGCATACCACAACTAGTTAATCAATTAAACATATCCCTCCTTGTGGCTCCCATCATCACTCTCAAGATTTGACAATTTATATTAATAACATCTAAAACTATATCCAAAAAATATAATACCCACATATCCAAAAAATAGTGTGTTGTCCAAAATTTCAGATGTCAACTGTTCTCATCAATCAATAAATAAAAACACTTAAAACCCGTATTTTCCACTATGGGAGGAAATTTTCCCCTTGTCGTTGTTGTCTCCCTTTGATTTCTCTGAATTTGCCTTAGGTCGTGTGGAGCCTTTAGGCCTAATCTCACTGATAACATGAGAGAAATCATCTCTCAAATGCATGTGGGATGAAACATATTTGGCAGAGTCATTTGATGGAGAGGAGGGGGCGACAATGAATTTTCCTTTATCAGGATCATGGTGGGCTTCAGTTTTTAACCTTTTGCTTACATGGGAAGACTATACTAGTGAGCGTGCATGGGCATCTTGGAAAATTTGATTAACAGGTGGAGGAGGAGCATGTAGAGACAAGTTGAGCCAGCCATAATGTTGGGAGACTGCCAGGTGGACAATATCTTTCCATCCATCGTTTTCAGGGCCTTTAGGTTGTAGTGAGACATGAGGGGGAACTGGGATACCAGGGACATGTGGGGCTTGGAAAGGAGGCCTTTATGGCCTAGGTTGGACCACTCCCTGTCCAATCCAATTAAAACATCCAGCTTGAAATAGCTGGCTCAACTCTTGTGAGTCTACATCAAAGTGCATAGAAAACCTTGGCCTTCTAGGGCACCATGTTCCAATTTCCTTTTCCTCTGTTACCCCGACCATGGATACCTATGCTAAAAAATATCATTCATGTATGCATTACTTATTAGAAAATAGTTTCTTCAACAAACCATACATGACATCTCTTTAAATATGAAACAAAGTTTGGCTCAAGAACACATCAGACTCATGCAATCCAATCCATAACATCGTTTAATACTTGTCAATGAGCAGGGGGTGAATAAGGGTTCTGGGATATATGAGGGATTGTATTGAGCGAAAAAGTGGTAAAATGAAGGGGAATATATCATGATTACTGCTCAACAAATCATCAAACAATCAACTATATTGTAAATCAAAACATATCACTATAACTCATTTCCATGCCATCCTTCAACTGCTATAATAAATAGTCTTCATTTAACTATAATTTAATTTTAAGAACATGGAGTGAATAATGAATCTGGGAAGGTGATGGGACTTGTAATGTGCAGAAAAGTGAGAGAATGGTGGGGAAATAATGAATATTGTTCATAAAACAAATCAAGTAAACAGTAAACATAATTCTGTTCTCAACACATAACATACCAACACCAATTCAATAATTATTGTGTATCAAAATTGTTCATTGTTCCACATTTAAATTCTTCAAAACTTCTCAATTAACATAGTCTGCAATCATACTCATAATCAAAACGAATTTCAACAGTCCTGTTAAGAGAATTCTTGGCTTCTAATTTCTTTTCTTTAATTTTAAGAATCGAAACAAAACACACAACAACATTGCCCACCTCTATCCATAATACATCACTATAAAAATATCATATATTGTCCATCAATTCACAATTGGCCAAATAAATCATATGCATAGGTCCTTTTTCAATTTGAACAAACTTCTAAAACATGCCTGATTTCATACAATCCTCATCATATCAACCAATAAAACTTTGCAATGAAACCATAGTCAATATAAACCCCGAGCTTCATCATTGTTGATGCAACTATTTACAAAATGCACGATGCTTCCCTAATACATACACATTGAACATAATGAAATAACACAATTATCAATTCCATTACTTGCCATGATCCCTCGGGACTAGTGAACACACATTAGTCACCAACTTGCAATTAACACCCTGCTGTAAGAACAAAGTGATTGAAGGTATAACGAGAAGAGACAACCTTTGACTGTATATTATCATTCATCCTTAATCACAAATTTTCAACCAATTTAATCAAATAAAGACGAGATAGGTACTTGATGCCACTGTCACAACCACTCCACTTACAACCAATCTTTGACAACCAAAAGGATGCCCGACAGGAGTAAGAATAGATGGAGGTTTTATAAAATCGGGCTCTGTCACAACAAATATAAAGAAGTAATCAAGAGTTCGCTCATTCTTCAACAACACAGAGAAACTGGAGGTCCTCAAAACATACTAGCCATAGGAAAGGAATCTTCAACACAACATTGTAGAAACCACAAGGTTCCTTATAACTCATGGTCTCGGCAATGGCACCACAACTAGCCATAGAGGAAACAACGATGGGTAGGGTAGAAACGATACACATAGTGCGTTCATGTTTGTAGAGGGGCGGTGAACGTCCACTAGACAGTGACATTTATCCAAACACACAGAGGTATAATCTCTGTCAATTTCTTAAGAGCCGAATCATTTGATAATAATTCCAGTGGAATTGCATAACCTGAGGCATCACCCGACAACCATAAAGCATAAATCTTGGCATAATAGCCACCCTAAGACCAAATTTAGGGATACTTTGATGCCAATACCATGTGAATAATCCCACAACCATGACTCTGGAAAAACACAACAACCAAATGGTAGTCCAGGAAACATACACATCAACCAAATGACAGTTCAAATATGACTGGACGAGGTTACCCTCATAAATGTGAGGAAGCAACCAACAAAAATACATAGGGATAAAACCCTCCACCAAAAACACAGAGCGATAATACCCATATTAACCCAAAATACATAGATACCCATCACGATTTTCATCAACAAAACAACCATCGAATGCCCAACTAAACCAAACCAATTCTTTTACATGCAAATCGAACAACCACACAGTCATTCCAAAGAGAAAAAACCACGCATTTACACAGTTGCAATTCTTATGAAAACACAAAACCAAGCATTATTGAGCCATTGTTTGTTCATACATAGAGTGTAATTCATGGATGGGTGAAAAATAACCATACATGCAATTGATAGCTTAAAAGGGGCAGGCTGACCGAGCGTTTTCTTCCCAAGCTTGAATCGGAGCTTAACCACCAGCAGATCGAAATGCAACAATAACCATTCTAGGGTGACGACATGATGGGGAAAGTATGGAGTGATGTGCATTTGCTGCACGTCACTTCCATCTCCTCATCTATTCAATTCCGAAGTACACGACAACCAACACTTCCCAATACATTAAAACCATGTAATCGATTTCCATACTATTGAAACCTGCAACCATATTCCTTGCCAAATGTGCCACCCAAAACCTTCACCTTGACCATTTACAAATCCTTATATCATACCATATGAATTTACATATCATATGCGCCCACAATAACTCAAATGCAAATCACATAACCATTTAATAGTTAGGAGTAAAACTTTAACACGTTTCACATTTTTAATTGCACATAAATTCTAACATAGCATAAACATAGGCCCTTTCCTTTAGATTTTTTTCCATAAGTTTCTTCCCTTTTATTTTGTTTATGTCATTACTAACATATTTCTTGTGCATGTGTAGCCAAGTAATAAATCATGGTGACATGATTAAACGTAGCAACTGTAAATATGTGCCAATCATAAAATAAAACTAGAGCTTTGAATAACAAAACATCCCATAAAAACATCATCCACCTGTCATTATGTCAAAAATAAAACCATGACTGCATCGTTAACCATATAAGACCATATAAACAACATCGAAACAACAACATAAAATGTGTGATATGACTATCTCCGAGCCTCCAGTCTACAAGGGGGTCCCATCTACTAGTATCATATATTATTAGCATATTTTAAATAATAGGCTTTACCAATGCTTTGCAGGAGAAATTCTTCATTGTGATTTTAATCGTCAACAAAGCTCATACCTCTCTTGTGTCTGAGCATTTTTGGGTAGGAAAAACTATGGCTCATTTGCAGAGGTTTTGTTATTGACCTCAAATGAAAGCAATTGTAACTAAATATGTAAAGGGGTGTGTGATGTGTTCTACTTGTTAGCCCACTAATAGAAAACTGGGGCTATAATCACCACTTCATGTTCCATCCCATCCATGGGAAAGTGTCTCCATGGATTTTGTAGGGGGTTTACCCATGACCAAAGGGCATCATGATTATTTGTATCTGGTAGTGGATAGGTTCAACAAGATGTGTATCTTGATGCCATGTAAAAAGCAGATCACAGTTGAGAAGACTGCTAATCTCTTCTTTCAACATGTTTGGGTTCACTTTGGGTTACCCACATCCATCATCTTGGATCGAGATACTCGATTCCTTGGGGACTTTGGGACTAGCTTGTGGAGAATGATGGACACCAAATTGAAGAGGAGCACTGCTTTCCATCCACAAATTGACAGACAGACACATGTGGTAAACCGAACAATAGTACTTTTATTTCGAGGCTACTACATGAAGCATCCCAAGTTATGGGATGAACAATTATCCTATGTACACCATACACACAACCAAGATTTACATTCATCCACTCAGAGTTCACCTTTTGAGACATGTTTTGGGTACCTACCATGGTTCCTTTGGAATTGATGTATGAGAGAGATTTCGACGAATAGAGGACAGAGCCTGCAAGTTCATCCATAGGATTCAACAAATACACCAGGCAGTTCAGAAACAATTGGAGAAAAGTCAAGCACAATATAAAGATCGACATGACAAACACATGGTTGATCATCAGTTCCAGGTTGGAGACCAGGTATGGCTTCACATCAGCAAGGATAGATTGAAGGGTGAAGTCAAGAAACTCAAGCCCATTCGTTATGGACCCTTCACTATCTTGGAGAAAAGTGGTGTCAATGCTTTTCGTCTGGATATTCCACCTTACATGCAGATTTACTCAGTTGTGAATGTTGAGAACTTGAAACTTTTTTAGCCTCCCATGATCATAGATCAAGACGAGGAAGTTTCAATACCATCAGTTGATGAGTTTTCACCTGAGTACTTGGATGAGCTACAAGAAGCTATCATCCTGGATAGGAGGAAGATGACTTCACGTAGGGGTGATGTTGATTATCTTCAAGTAGGATTAAAAGGCACACATCCAAGCAAGGAAAAGTGGATCGAGAAGGAAAAAATCAGAGGACTCTTCCCTCACTTAACTCTTGATTGATGAAAGCTTTTGGTGGTCCAAAAATATCTTAGTGGGAAGGCGTGATCCAAAAAGGATCCAGAGAAGGATAAGAACAACTCAGAACTCGCAAAGGCAACTTAGAATGCTCAGAATGGCTTCAACAGACATAGAAAGGGAAAAAATTAAAAGTTTCCAAAATTCAGTGAAAATGGTATGATCGTGAAGAGAGCGTTGCAAGATTTCTAACAATGCAAACGACTCGTCAAATGAAGTTACAGATTGAAAGGTATTCGCGGTTAAAGTTGCGGTCAAATAGGGCAAGTCAACATGGGCCACATCATCATCTGTACTATTGACATCAACATGACATCAACATATGACATGGAAGGATGACATACACATAACGACTGCTGATGTTAGCATGCCACATGGAAGCATCAGAGGTTTCCACGTGTCACCCACCAATAGGATTTTTGGGGGTCCATGTGGACCAGTAGGAAAATGCCATGTGGCACCCCTAGGTGACGCCATGTGGCACCACCTAGAAAGCACCACGTGTCATGTACGGGATGACATGGAGGTGACATCAATGACTATATGGGTCAATCAGTGGATTCCACATGGCCCAATCAACGGGCGACACGTGGCACCCCTTGAAACGCCCAAGGAGGGCCCATAACAGAAAAGTAAAAAATATATGGGGCAGGACCTCACCAAATCTGGCGGAGGTCCCACCAAATATGGCAGAGCTCTCGCCATATATGGAAACAACCACCACATCTAGAAGCCACCAACTAAACTTAGAAGAAGTTACAACTATAGAGCCAAAATGGGTGGCCCGCAGGTTTGACCCCAATACCTCCCCACATACAACGCTCTAACTTTAGCGCCATAACCAATCTGCCTAGCTGTTCCGTTGGGACATCCGTCCATCTAGTTATCTTTTAAATCCAACTTTCCTCCAGCCACCAGGGGGGGTGCGGACTGTACGACTACGGGCACGATTTACGAGGCAAAGGAATGTCATTATTGCAGGTTGCAGAGGGCATGAAAACCAAGACAAAATTCTTCTTGGGCCTGGGAGTGCCAGAGTTAGATCGAGGCGTGGAGATAGTCATTTTTGGGTAATTCAACACCACAAATTCAATGGTGATGTCTGTTTTATGATTTGAGCATTATTTTTGCAGTTTGATTTTAGAATGAGGTATACTTATGTA
The DNA here is from genome assembly GCA_010110895.2 of Picea sitchensis. Lineage (NCBI taxonomy): Eukaryota > Viridiplantae > Streptophyta > Pinopsida > Pinales > Pinaceae > Picea > Picea sitchensis. The sequence goes on along the minus strand of SNQJ01S0024747.1, from coordinate 111,364 downwards.
TTTTTCCAAATTCTTTGTTGAGTTAATGAAAGAGCCTACCCATTTGAGAGCAGGACCCGAAGACGTAGTCCACCAGGGACGAACTCCGTTATCAAGTTTTTTGTGTTTAGATTTGATGCTTATGTCTCTTCATTTTTGAGTTTTCCCTTCATTAATGGTGCACTTTAATTTATGCTCATTTAATGCAATTCTTTATAAGTCACGATGAAAAGATCCCAGATCACACGTGAAGTTGAAATTAAGTGTTTACGTAATCCCTAGGCTACGTGCCAATCTTTTTTGGCTTAGGTTGTTAAAATGAAACATGTTTCATGAATTATTTTCTTCTTTAAAAATCACGATTATCTCGACATTTATTTGATAACATTGTACATATTGTATGATTTAACTCATATTTTCCCATTTTCTCGATCCTACGTGAAATTCCTAACATGATTACTGAGTTATATGATTGATTCATTTTTTGAAATTCGAATCAACTGAGCCATTTAAAAATATGCAAAAACTTTGAAAAAACCTAAAACAAAGCCACATATTTGAAGTTTCCAATAAAAACAAATAAAAATAAATAAAAATGAATTTGTAAACATGTTAATTGTCTTTTGATCCTGACATCCATTCCCCTTATTATCTTATTTTTCATCTTATTTTTCATCCTTTCGGTTGTTTCTCTAGAGACGATAAATCCATTTCTCTTGAAATTCTATAGCCACGAGACTAACAATCGTCCTTCAAATCAGTTTGGTGGGGTCAAGAGCCCCTCTGGATCACTCCCGTTATTCAAATTTATCACTCCCGTTATTCAAATTTATAACTAGAATGATTAACTCGAGCAGGTAAGGTCACTAGGTAATTTCTAAAATAATAAATTACATAACATATAATCCTAGCAAATACTCTTATTAATTTATGTTGTTAACATATATACCATTATAATTCTTGAGAATTTAATCAATTAATTAAAACTTATAAACTAATATTTCAACTTATCTTTATTATAAAATTCATAATTATATATAAATGTTAATAAATTTAATATATTTAAAAAATATATTTTCAATTTCAAGAATAAATAATAAAAATACTTGATGAAAGGTAATACAAATTCATGTTATTATCTATGTACTTATATTCTTTACAAACAAGAGGCAAACAAGAGCTACTTTGCAAGTATATCCCTTGTTTTATTAATACATTGGTGATATATTTATTATTTATTTTATTAATACATTGGTGATATATTTATTATTTATTTTATTAATACATTGGTGATATATTTATTATTTATTTTATTAATACATTGAATAATTAATTAATTTGATTATAATATTATTTATTATTTTAATGTTGATTCATAATGATGATTTTACTATTAGATTTATCTCTTCTCAAGAGTCATCTATAACTTTTTCTTTTAAAAGTTACAACTTAGCACTTTGTGTTGCATTTGCATCACCATGCATGTATCTAGGAATCATAATTGCGTAATGGTCATATGCTTAGCACTTTGTGTTGCATTTGCATCACCATGCATGTATCTAGGAATCAATATTGCGTAATGGTCATATGTTTGCATCGAAATATGGAACTTGTGCATCATGTTTGCATGACACTTGTGCCATGTCATACAAACATTACTCATTCAACATGTTACATCCATATCTTTGTTGTTACTATGCACTTTTACATCACGATGGCATGAAATAAAGACACATATGTGTAAAATATAATATTATGTTGTATTGCACAAGTGTGTCATGTTCATCTGTATTGCTTTAAAGTTGTGTCGAGCTAGCCTCAAAATGTCATCATGTTGTGTCAAAATTGTGAACCAATTATAATTAGTGATTTAATTATTTTTATTAGTTATATTATTTTTATTATTGATTATTTAATTATTTTTATTATAATATTTTTTATTATTTTTTATTTAATTATTATTAATGATTTAATTATTTTTATTAATTTAATTATTATAGATTATTTAATTATTTGTTATTATTATTTTATAATTGTTGTTCAATACTATTTAAATATTGATAAGATAATCATCAATATACATCTATTTTATAGAAAACTAATCATGAGAGTAGAAACCATGTATATATAAATGCAATACTCCAAATTAATATTTAATCAATTTCACATCATAAAAAAAAAATGTATATATAAATAAAATCTTAAGATTTTAAATTAAATCATAAAATAATCATGTAAATTTTTTTATGCATGTATATATAAATGAAATAGTGAAACTTTAAATTAAATTATAAAATAATCATGTAATTTTTAATGCATATAAACAATTGGTACACTCCACCTCGACTAAATGTTAACTTTGTACACAACATTGTATGAAAAAATATTTATGTGCATATAAGGAAATTAAGCCCTCCGCTCAACGATTTGACTGGTAAAGTCTATGGAGGTATACATACCCTACCCCCCTCTGGATTTGAACTTGTGACCTCTTAAGAGGAAACATATGTTCTTAACCATTAGGCCCACTAAGACTGTATAAATGAATAAATGAATAATTCCAACTACATATAAGTTTAAAAAAATCTCAAATTAACAATTGATTACCTTGGGCATGGGATATAAATATTCCACAATTATTTTGTAACCATTCCTTATGGAAATTTTTAATTCTTAACCAAATGGATCACAACTATAGTGATTCAACTATATGCAATAAGACAAAACTATATTTAACAAGTGCAACAGGTTGCGATATACTTCCTTCGAAGATAATAAAATAAATTTTACTCAAATCTATGTAAACTTACCGAGTTTCCTTTGCCTTTGAGGTTTTCCATTCCCCTCAGAGGGTGTGCAAGTGTTTTATCCCATTCCTATAATTAAAATATGTCATTTCAAAAAAAACTAAATTTATTTTGGAGCCCAGCGTTTCTTTCATATGTCTCCATAAGAAACTGGTTTTTTGAATAGCAGTTTTTAGTGTATAGTGGAGGTTTTGTGTTCGTAGAGATTGTCCTGACAAGTTTAACCATATGCCAAATCACATCTACCAAAAAACGGATGGGAGTCTTCCCCACCAATGTCAGCAAGCTGCCCGGACAAGCTTTCCACCAGATCCATTGGGTTTCTAACCCCGTAGCTATCAATTAACTTACCAAAAGAATTAAAAATGGTTTCATAACTACACATTTGGAAAAATAAGAAAAAAAAAAAAAAAAAGACTCTTATTTCATAAGTCAATGGTAACTTACCAAAAGAATTAAAAATGGTCTCCAACAATAGTCAGACATGAAGTCTTAGAGATGTGGATCCAAGAACTCTAGCTATGATAATGGAATATCCAAACTTTTAAAATAGTTGTAGGTATGTCTCATGCATCATATCTTCCATCTCCCACTTTGTTTCTTTTGAGATACAATAAGTCTATTGGACTTTAATTATTCCATGTATATGCTCTTTAGTCATTCCTATAGTAGCCATTAATAAAATATACATGTTATAGTCATTATCATATAAAAATGATCTTATTCACATGAGTTCTCAACTCCAAAGTATAAACATGTATTCAAAATATGTTTGCAATCATAATCCACTAACATGAGTTCTCAACTCCAAAGTATAAACATGTATTCAAAATATGTTTGCAATCATAATCCAATACTTATCTGTATGTTTATCCTATGCTTCACAAGGATGCCATGAAAATAATTAAGCCTCCGACACACCCTCACGGATCTAGCCACGTGCATTCTTAAGTTACCCCGACCTTTTAATACTCACCCTCTAGGCTTAGGAATCCCCTTCACTGCTACATGGTCCCTAGAGTGATCCATCTTTCCAAGTCTTTCACATGCAAGGAGAGCGCCACCTTACCACTAGACATTTGCTAGTAATTTGTAACATGTGGAAACCATAGGATTCTAGTGTCATACAAATAGCCTTCTTCTTGAGACTAATAGCTTCAATACCCACCATCTCATCTGTATCACACACATAAAATCATCATGAGATATCATCCTAATAATTTCTCTTATTAATTTCTAAATTTGTTTCATATAGAAAATAAAATTTCCCAAGTATGAGATTCCCTCTCATAATGTTTGGTTCTTGTAGTTGTAGGTATTGGTCTTCCTTATGGACTTACACCATTTCCATATCCAAGAACATTGTAGATACAATTTATTTCAGCTTTCATTGAGCCAAAAAAACTGTCATTTTTCATGCACATTATCCTTTTATTGCAGCATTTACGACAACTCATGAAATGATCTCAAATTATATTAATCTAATAGTTCAATCACTTTATCTGGAATGAAACTATCATTCATTGTACACGCATTATTTATCACACCAATCTATAATGAAATCAAACATTACTAATAAATCAATGTGCCAATACCCATGATTGCATCTATGCAATGCATCCCTACATTTACTCTAGAATACCACATATCTATCTCATGCATTCCACCATGTGAATTGGAAGGTCTAGCTAGTGCCTCAACACACCATGTAGTTGTTCCCAATTACTTACTTTGATCATTTGGATACCTTCCTCTTCAATTCAAACACAACACCATCAGTATAATCCTTTAGTGCTCTTCAGTGTCGACAAAGAGATTGCATTCCAAGCATCGATTATAAATAGGGATACCATTGAGAACTTGCATAGCACTATAGCCCTTTCATATCCAACAACATCATGGTCTCACATATGGCTAGCTCTATTGGCATCCATTTCTTTAATAGGAATATATCTCCTTACTGCCTTGGTTATGAACTCATAACCAATATAACATGACATGCTATTAAATTTTTACATGATTTCATTCAACATTAAATAAGATTAATATGTTCAAGGCCCTTTTCCTTTACCACATCTAGTGGAATGTCATGCTCATAGTACATATTGATTTAAATATGGAATTTTTTTACTGAGGGAACTCTTATCTCAATTCCCTTCAACACTTATGCATCATAAGAAACCAAATTCATACATGCATGACTATTATTAAATTACTTGACGCTACCTAATCAGTTGATATCTTGTAGAGGCTTACATGCTATATTTTTTCCACACTCAAGGCTAATGTTCTCTCAATGGAATGTTATATTCCTCCATCAACACCTTTGAAGTGAGTAAACCTTCATTATTCCATCCTCATAATTCTTTGCATTGGTACCCTACTTCCATTGCACACTCTGATAATAGAGGTGTAACATCCCTAGATCCCTACTGGGCAATGCCACACCAAAATTTTCAACCTTTAATACTAATGCGATTTACTGGTATGCTCTGCATATGCACAAAATTATGCAAAATAATAAAAACATACAATAATCCATGCATACATATACAAATTCATCAACATAAATAAATGCATTACACAGAGTAAAAATCATGTAAATACAATTACAACATATTGTAAATAACATAATTACAGACATTACACAAAATAATAATACTCATTAGAAGAACACACATATGTTTTTATAAAAACACCAATTGTGTGTAGACCTCAGACTTTCCTCCCAACCATAGAATCTGCTACCCATAACTCAACAATAGGTCACCCCCAAGTTGGGGATAAATCTTCAACTGGGAAAAGGAATCATAAACCAGGCTAAGGTCTCTCAAACAACATAAATTCTCATCCATAAACTCAGGTGCCAACTCTAGCAGAAAACCTACATTCCCTCATTCCACACATGCCTGTCCCACCCTAGGAAGTGTGCCCCTTCTCTTCTCAACAATCCTGAAAATAAGTCTTAGAAAGTGTGCTTGTCCCACCCTAGGAAGTGTGCCCCTTCTTAACTGCCCCACTTCCCTTCCAAGGCTTCAACAAGAAGCTGAACAAGAAGTCTTAGAGCCTTGTAGCTGCAACCTGGAACCTTGGGAATACAATTTACAACACTTCTCTCACCTGGAGAGAATTCTCACGGGACAACCCACTTCTTCAGTAACAAAATAGCATGACAACCCGCCTCTTCAATAACAAATAGGCCTGAAAACCCTCCTCTTCAACTCAAAATACCATGTCACTAGTTAGAAATAGCTCCAAAGTACATGTACGAATATGGAAGCAAGGTACATATTATAGGAGAGGAGTGATGATACAAATGATGAAAGAATGATGGGATAAAGTACTAAAGTTCTACTTTTTATTTGCATGTTCCCAACTTTACACTTGTCATGTTGGGAACTACCTTGTCCCCACCTTGTCCACACTTGGGTGATATGTTCCTCCTCTTAGTAACTTGAGGACTTAGGATAAAATTTTACATAATTAGACCTTAGAAAATATTATTATAATATTTCCTTGGCTTAATCCCCCTTGGATTAGCCCCTCATCCTAGACCCTTAGCCCCCTTTACCTTCTAGTGGAGTTCTATCCCCCCATATCCTTTTGTATGGCTGGTATGCACACAATGATGTATTTTATTAAGATCCGAGTGTGATTACATATTACAATGATTGGAACGATGGCCTTTTAATATATAGGATCTCTTGACTAATAGTCACACATGCACTTTCTCCTATAATATCCTAGCTCAGTAGCCCACGAAACATATATACAATTACAACTGGGGATCAACCAGGGGGTTTTAGATTCCCCTCCCCCTTATTTATGCCTTGTCCTCAGTGCATTATATACAATGTAAATTCCAAAATTCTTCAAAAAACTCCATGCCTTTGCTATTGAAGCTTGTTGTCCTTTTGGTGCTCTTCTTTCAAAACACCCAATTCATGTCTTCATACATCAATTGAAAATATTTTGCACTATTCCATGGAGTTGTTTCAGGAAAAAAAATCATTTCACCATTCCATCTGACACACCCTCATGATTATGGTCACCATGCCGTAAGCATTCTTGAGTTTCCTCTTCCTTGTTTCACTCACCCTTCTAGGTTCAAGCATCCCTTCACTACTACATAGTCCTTCAGTGATCCATCTTGCCAAGGATTTCACACAAAAGGAGAGCACCAACTCATTACCAGACCCCCACTAAGGATCTACCATTATAGGGATCAAGTGTCCCAACAAGAGTTTTTCTTCCCAAGAATTCCAACTTTACATACACATTATTTCATCTGTATCACACACATGCATTCATCATGAGACAATTTATAAAAAATTCATTTAGAAATTCAAATTTTCCCCAAAATATGAAATTCTATCTCATAATTTCTTGGTTGTTGTAGAAACAAGCATCAACCTATATTATGGCTTTTAGAAGTTCCATACTTGAGACCACTTTTCTGCATTACTTCCATCTTTCATTCAACCAAACATATTATTATTATTTCATGTACCATATAATTCTATTGTCATATTTACAAAAGCTCACAAAGTGATTTCAGAATTGTCTATACTTAACAGTTCAATCACATCTATCAAACAAATTATTAGTTAGAATGAAATTATCATTCTTTGCATATATATTATCAACAATTAAGCTTTTCCTTATCTAGCCATCATTACTCTGTTTCCTTGACAAAGATTCCCTCTATTCCATTTTCATGTGACTACTTTAGCTTGCAACTCTCTTGCTGCATTGTCTAACAACTCTTGAAAGGTTTTCAACTTCGTTAGTTAGTAATAAGCACAACATTTCAGCTATTAGAAAAATCATTTCCATGAACTATGAAATATAATATATTCTTGCATTCACTAAACTACATTCAGTGATGCCTTCAACATACAAAATTCTATCATAGCATGCATGTGTGAAAATTTACCACTTGCACACTTTCATGATTTGTTCATGCATACTATTCAATGCACCCTTGCATTGGTTTCAAAATTCCTTTTTGTCTAATTCATGCATCCCATCATGGTAAATTAGTAGGTATGGATAATTCCCCGACACATCATCCATACACTATTACCTATCTAACCATTTGGATTCCTTCCTTTCCAACCCAGACACTACACCAAGAATATATTTCTATGGTCTTCATTAGTGTTAGCAAAAAGGTTGCAATCCACACTTTAATTATAAGTAGGAAGTTCATTGCATATTTGTGTGGCACATAGCCTTTCCATAACCAACCATGTCATGGCATCATACATGACTAGATTTTTTGGCATTCATTCCTATAACATGATCATACCCCTTTTACTTGCTTTGGTTATTAACTCATAACCAATAAAATCATGACATGCCATTATGTCATATGAATGCATTCTAAAGTTAAATAAATTTTCTAAATATCATAGGCCTTTAGCCTTTATCATATCGAATGGTAAATCACTCCAATGAATGCATTCAAATCATACAATAATGCCATTTTATAAAATAAACCTTGGCTGAGGAAATTCTTACCTAATTCCCTTAAGCAATTTTGTAGCACAAATACATGAAGTTCATACCTTCATAGTTTCCCTTAAATAAATTTGATACTACTTGATTAGTTGGTAACAATAGCAACTCCCATGCCTCTTTTATCAGTCTTATAATCAACACTTCAACTTTCTGTTGCTTCCTTCCATATGCATAAACATTATTAAGAACACTTGAAATCATGCAATAAATCTCTCTTTCTTGGCATAACAACCATCATTAGTAACTTTCATATTCATATAAACAACAATAGACTACTTCTAGTCTTAACATGTTATATATATCTATATATATATATATATTAACAAATCTACATTCATTAATGCATATTTATGTGTACTAAGAATGCAACTTTAGTATGCTCAAAAATGCATATGCCATCTAATTTCGTATGCAATGTATGGCTGTCACACAAGCCATGAAATCATTGCTGCTACAACAATTGCAACAACCTATTTCATCATGTACTGCTTTCTTTATTGTTCCTGACTGTCCTCAACTCTCACTAGAATCACTACACACGATTATTTCTTCCCTGAGCAATTTTCTAGCCAATCCACATTTGATAACTTAATAGTTTCAACCACATATTATGCTGATATTAAATTTCAGCATTCATCATGTTCCAGATCCCTCTGACCAAACACATACATGACCAAATTATATAATCGGTCATGCTCTCTTATTGACCTTGGATCTTCAACATCCATTTACTTTATTGGAAAAAAATGATTCAAATTGTCCTCTCTGAACACTTCATCTCTTGTGGCTTCTTGCACCATTCACTTCTCCTTTCTTAACCCATTTGGGTCTCAACTTGACTTGCATAGTCAATTTTCAGCATGTTGCAATGCTACCCAAAAGTCTTCTTTTCTAGCTTCATTGAGATTAAATGGAAGTAGTTAACACTACCTTTAATTTCCATTATATTTTATAGTGATACCTCCAACCTTCTGGAATACCACCAATGGATATTTTCCACTTGAGATGGATTCTTTTCAGATTTTATTTCTTTTGCATTCCATAGTAAGTATAGAACCGTTTTCTTCTTGTTGGTTCCTTATTGATTTCCTTCATAAAATCACCTCCATGCTTGAATTATTTTGACTTGTTATCCTAATCTACCTTGAGAATGTACTCAACACCTTTGAATTGCACCCAACATTCTCTACATGCATTCTCAATCTTCTTTTTATTGATGACATCATTCTTTGAGTACTACCATGGACTCACATAATTTGGCACCCACCTAATGGTACGTTTTCTTACTTTCTCCAATTGTTCATGGAATTTATCCACTTCTGGAATTCACTTAATTTAAGGAATTCCTCTCCCATAAATTTGATTTCATCCTTCTAAAACCAATATACACATAATGCATTGCTTATGCATCTACTGACACTTCTTTAGTATGCATACATTTTCATTACTTCACCCTTGAAGTTCTGTCATACAACCAATGCTTCTACTGCACTACTGTAATAACGATCATCGGGGTGCTATCCCCAAACTGTAGGACTAATCCCTAGATATGTTACATCTTATATCCATGTATACACTTTGTCCTTCTTTATTAAAAGACTAACATCTTGACATATAAATATTTTTGGAAAAACTCTTCCCACAATGTACTACTTTATTTGCACATTCACCCCCTTTATAGTGAATGGACCTTCACTACCTCATTCACTAAATGATCCATTCTTACACCTAGATTCCAATGTGCACTTTGACTAAAATGAGTGTACTAGTTGTAGTGGATTCCCAAGCCTTCATGGCTATACCTAGATTCATATCTCAACATTCTTCAATCTTGGCCTTTGATAATTTTTCATATCTCTTTCATATGCTTTAAAACTAGCCTTCCCTATTTCCATGCTTTTCATCTCCATATGAACCTATTGTATATGCATTATAATGTACAATAGATAGATTTCCTACCTAGCATCCACATTTGATTTGAATCAATTTCATATAGAATTCTTTCCCAACAAGAATTTCATTAAGGTATTCCATGTTGCTCATTGAACCCAAATATATGATCCAACAACTTCTTAAAGAGCCCAAAATCTCATTTTGAACAACTATCTCTGTTATATTATCTCCTATCTATAGACAACACTTGCATTTTCTCTTTGTTGTTTGTAACCTACGACATTTGTTACCTAGAAACCCAAAATATGCAATTCTAGACATATGCATACTTTGCCTCTTTATATGCACCATAAAATCTCTTTCTAATTTCTTAGAAATTTTACTACTCAATTCATAGTCATAGGTGTATATCTAAATTATTCCATCTCATACATTTCTATTGAATGCTTTCTTTCTCAATTCTAGGTTATGACCATAAATTTACAGTCATTTGATTATTACCCATTTACTCCTTCAACACATCCTTCAACTATGTGTAATTTGTTTAACTGTGCCCATGCATCCTTACACCTTGTCCTTTATAGTTTTGGTATGTAACCAACTGAGTTCCTTCATGACCATAATTTTGACAACCAGACCAAGTTTCAACTTCATCCAAGCTCCAGGATCCTAGTTACAACTTGCTGAAGTTTAAGGCCAATTTATATTTTATCCTTGGAAAGCTACATGTACCTTCCATGTCCTCCTGTGCATTTTTATGTGTATACAATTCTTTTTTGACTACATGGATGTCTTCTATGGCTCAAGATACTTCCGTATACTTCTCCTGTTCCCCAATCAGATTCTGGAGGAGGAAGTTATGGCCCTCAAAAGTTAATTGGGTCTCAAAATTTACCTCCACTATTTGGCCTGCAACTCCCTCATACAAGCTCCTTTTGATGAACAATTTACGCCGTTAGAAATATCTCTTCTAAATCTATCATTTTAGATGAAAAAAATATATTTCTTGGGAGGACATACAGTTTCGTATGATTTGGACTACTCAAAAATGTCATTTAGGCCTCTGAAAATGGCCTTCAAGATGAGCACCTAGAAAACACCCATTTTCTAGGCGATTTTTCACTATCTTATTTAAATTATGGTTGACTGATGCTGATTGGGATGTTGACATGGCACCTGATTCCACCTGGCACCTCGAGGTGGCACCCTGTCATCCCCCTTGACCACTTGGCCTTGCCCCGTCAACTCCCGTCACCTTCTATCCCTTTATTCCATCTCTCTTTCCCCTTCATTGGTGTGCACATTGTATATTTCGGTCCCCATCAGTCCTTGGCTACCATGTGGCACCTTTGTATTGGTTCATGAAGATGGGAAATCCCCTTCCCACATCCATTCTTCTTGGCATGTGAAGTTGCATGCCATTTTGATCCAACGGTTAATGAGATATCACAAATTTGATGACGTACAATAGTAAACATTTATTTTAAATCATATTTTATTTAACAAAAAAATTAATATATTAAAAAATAAAACCTCAAAATTTGTATTGTTGGAAAAAATCAAAATTTAAATAAATATATACTTACTTTAAAGGAACTTCTAAGAACAATTCCAACAAAATAACTGTGTGCAACATCTATGAGTTTTGGAATCACGATTGTGGTGCTGGCATTACCAAATTTGATGGCATTCCCGACATAACTAGTGCAATTATCATGGCCTTCACCTATTCCACTCCATCCTTTAGTTTTAAAATCATATAGACTTATATGAATCATTCTTTTTACATTCTCCTTGAAATAAGTGTCAATATAGGATGGACATGGAAATTCTAAAAGAGTATTTTTCTAGAGCCTAGTTAAAATTAATGAAAAATTGTAATGATCCATACTTATCTAAAAGTATAGAAACCTTTATCAATTTTACTAATTCGTAAAATACTAATTATTAAATATTGTTGATATTATTTTTTAATATAATATTCATAAACTTAGTACTAGAGTAAAGTTAGGAAGATGATCAGACGTGGATGCAAGTTCAGACACATGTGGAAGGGAAGCAATAGGATCGATAGATGGTGTAGCCAACTCATGTGGAGTAGAATCAAGAGGAGGAGGAGGACCATGTTGTGGATGGCTCTGCTGATGAGCTAGATGTAGAGGGATAATGAGAAACACCCCACAATGTCTCGATGAGGTTGACGACACCAACAATATGATGCATCAAAATTGTCATGTCAAGAGGAAAATGCCTCCATATAGTAGAGAGATCGTGTATCTATAATATGTCTCTAACGGGTGCGGGTACGACTTCATGAATAGTCATGGCACGACATAGTTGATCTACCACCTCTAGCCGGACTCTCATATCCAGTCTGCGTGGCATGTGGGATCTTTGTACTACTAGATCTTTGTCCTCTTCCTCCTCCATCACCTCATCCACATGTCACAGAGGCTCATCCCCAACATATGTGCCAATAACTGCAAAACAATAGATAATAATAATAAGATATTTGAAAAAAAATGTTACAATAAATTACATGCGCATTAAATAAGAAATTAAATATGCAAATAAATTGATCAAAACATAATGATAATATTACCTCTCTCATATGGTGGCTCCTATGTTGTAAATTAGGTGCTTGGTCATCCTCTCCAATCCATCCTCGCATACAGGTACTCTGCAATATCAAGGACATGATTGTCCTTACTATCCAATAAATTACATACCTCCCTACCGATCGGAGAAATGGGAAACTTGTATTGGCCCCTCTTGGGTATCAACTACGCCCACATGTGCATACACCAGTCAAACATAGGCCTAGCAGGAAAGTGACGTACTTTTGGTCGAGTGGCATAAACCCTCTAAAAAAATAGTGTATATAACTCTAACGCGAATAGGAAGAATCTCTTCCCAGAAAACACAAATGTGACATTGATCTAATGCACGACAAAAAATCCTCAAAAAATCATCCTCCCACCTAGTCAATCAAGACATCTTCAATAAAATATCTACATAATGCAACATAGAGAAATTAATACGCTTCCAATCAGAGTTATACTATGATAGTGTTGAGAGAATAAGACATAATCACCTAACGTCCTCTCTCTCAAATGAAGTTGTCCACAGTTGACCACCACGAACCTAGAACTCTGAAGAGGAATGGACATGCGTACCAAGATATATCTACACATATGTCAGTTGGACCTCTCCTGCAACATCAAGTGGTAGTGCAAGGAAATGGAGAAACTATTCCCCCTTCCTAAACAACCTAGTGATGAAATAAACATTCTCCTCTGAATGATGATACCACATATTAGGACCAACCCTGAACCCATGTCTCCCATGATCCCAATGATGGATCAACTGATGTAACAAAAATGAGTTCCCCCCAAGGGATGTACCCTCCTTATAAAACTTCAGGAGACCAACATCCATCAAAAGGTTTTGTGTATTCCGTGAAATAAAGTGAGGGAACAACTCCCTCTCCCTCTCCATGGCCTCCCACTCATGCAAAAATGTGTGTATCTTGACCTCCTGTTTCTGCTCCTCCTCCTCCTCTCGTAGTCTTCATCTCTGATTCACATACAAGTATTTTTACACACATATATATAGATAAAATGAATTGATATTATAAAATAAATACATGTATAAATGATGTGTATTTAAAAAATCTAAAAGTGATTTTTTTTTTCAAAAAAATCTTAAAAAGCAATCGATGCACCGGAAACAAAACATGTGCATCAACTATGGTGCGCTCTATCAGAAAAAAACACTGCTAGTTGTGTTATTACTAATACAAATTGGTGACATGTTTCTTGTCACACCACTAAGTAGTTGTGTAGTGCATCCCATCATACGATCTGCATTTGCTCAGTGCTTTTAACCACGTCGGTTCAGTGCTTTTAATTGCACTGGTTCATTTCATTAACAAATATGCACCACAATGATAAAATTTATGGTGCACAAAATTCACAGTTCCCTTTTTAAATCGAAAGAATCCATGTGTCAGTTTTACCAAAGCATGAACATGATGTCTAGTGGTGCGTTGTATTACTAACGCATCTCGAACGGGGCCTTACAGAGATGAACCACGATGTTTATTTTTCAAAACATGTCATAGTGCATCATTTTAACCTTTACACATCGGTGCACCTTGATTATTGTCGCACTGCCACAGATTGCAACAGTGCATCTAATAAGTCACATCGCTCTAATTGATTATTAAAAATATGTCCTAGTGTCATTGTCTTTACATCACCAATGCATATGTTGGACTTATGGGCACCACTAGATTAAATTTCATTATCACAAATGAATCAGTGTGATGTGTTGATATTAACATAATGGTTCAACCATGATAGTAGAGAACCAATGTTTTGTGCTACATTGCGTTGTAAAGGATAGAGCACTAGGAATGAGGCATCCAATAAGATGCCTCTCTATTCCAAGTTGGGAAATATATGTCCCAGTGCGTTTCAATAAATAGTACTGGTGCATTTGATTAAAATGGTTGCACCACTACAATAAATTTTATAAATCATTATTATGTGCTATCGTTAATCAAATGAATTTACCAATGCAGGTCAAAGCTAATTGTGTACTGGTTGCGGGGCGTTCCGAAGGAAACACCACTTTGTTTTTATAATATATCGTGGTGCTCTTTCTTGAAAAAAATTTGTGTGTAAATATATATGAGATTCACCTATGGTGGTTCTCATTGTGAATATAACATGGTACACAACGCTTCAAGGAAATCCGAAGCGTTCAGGCACATCAAGCGAAATTGGGAAAAAAAATTGAAAAAATGCCAAATTTCAAGATAAATATAAATTTTGATTGGATGAAAATGAAAATATGAACCCAATAAACCATTTACTTGACCTCTTATGTCCCAAAGAGGCATGGTTTCACCATTGAGATGAAATTAAAATTCATGGTAATTTCCAAAATTTGGAGATGTGTGGAATCTACCAATGTAATTATCCAAGTCAGTGTAGAGCACTGGAAATAGGGCATATTTGGAAGGATTTTGCACATCGACACTTTATTGAGAGTTTGGCAGGACGAGATGCACTATAAAAATGAAAATCGGTTTGGTTTAAAAAAATTATATACCCTACCATGGTGCGCCTGCTGACAAGGAAATATGTCGGTGCATAATGTTCAATGACACCAATGCACTTTATTCGATGCATGCAATTTGTATTAGAAAGTATGGTGGTGCTTTTGAACATTGACTCACCGATGATTTATTGTTTGTGTACACATCAATGCGGTTGGTTAAAATGGTTGCACGACTACGTTAAATTTTATAAATCGTTAAGTTAGCAGTGTAGTTAATTAAGTCAAATGTCCTAGTGCAGATCAAATCCAATTAGGTGTTGTTTGTGAGGTGTTTCGAAGGATGCACTGCTTTGGATTTTATAATTTATCATGGTTCTCTTTATTGAATGGCACTGGTGAGGAAAAATATATGAGGCATACCGGTGGTGGTGCTCACTGTGAATTTAATAGAGTATGCACTACATTGGGGTGACCTGAAGCATTCAAGCGCACCACATGGAATTGGAAAAATAAATTGAAAAAAATGTCAAATTTCAAGCTAGATTCAAATTTTGATTGGATGAAAATGAAAATAGGAAGGTAATAAACAATTTCCCTGGCCTCTTATGTCCCAAGGAGGCATGATTTCACTATTGAGAGGAAATTAAAATTCATGGTAATTTCCAAAATTTGGAAATGTGTGGAATCTACCAATGGAGCTATCCAAGTTGTTGTAGAGCACCAGAAACATAACATCTTAGGAAGGACGACGAGCATCTGTGCTTACTTGAGATTTCAGAAGCACAATATGCACTGTGACAATGAAAATCAATTTGAAATTATTTTTTTATTTACCCTACCGCGGTACGCCTGACGATAATGAGGCACACTGGATTGTAATGTTCAACGACACTGGTGTAATTTATTAGTTGTGTGTAATTGTTATTATAAATTACGGTGGTGATTTTGAACATTGACACACTAGTTTTTTATTGTTCATGTACGCACTGATGCGTATCGACCTTTAAGGAACACATATAAAAAAAACATTTGCAAAAACATCCAGCCGCTTGTCTCCACTAGAAACCTCCACTATAAACAAAGAAGGTATAGATTTTTTGGGGAGATTTCCTAAAAACCTTCGCAATAAGGTTTTCTCCTTGTAGTGCATACAAATGTCTCTAATCGTGTAATTAACTGTTAGACAACTAAATTATTGGATGATGGAGATTAAAATAAGACAAAAATATTGGACATATCCCCATCATCCAATCTTTCACCCTCCATCCTATTTCCAAAATAGGAACACCTATCGACATAATTAAAGAATCCTTATTTGGTAGTATTTGTTATCTTTTTCTCTACAATCTAGTGTGTAATAAACTTCTATATTGATGAGAACCCACATCTCCTCTAGACCTGGAACGAACAAAGTGGTTCTGACTAGTGCTTCAATGAGGATTCACTCATGACACAACTCTTAAATTGGATCCCATTGAGTTTACATCCATCCCAACACCATGCAACCTCTAAGCCAATATCACCTCACACAAATCACTGCTCATCAATATTCCATTACCAAATCCATTCTAGAAATCTCGAGTGTTAGTGAAGTTTCAATGAACGACCAACGTCCATCTAATAACTCATAGCCTAGCCCTACTATGTCCTCCCCGAATTCTTTAGATGAATTTTTCAAGATTCCATTGAACCTTCTTAGAAAATGATGGTGATGGAGGTGCCCCTTCTCCTCCCTCTACATCTACTTGTAATTACATCTATGATGTTGATATTGAGCTAGGAGCTCATTGTTATATCTAACCCATGATCCTCTTCTTTAATTTTTTATTTTTATCTTTTTGACTTTACTTGATCATGCTCTTTGATGTATTTTGTTTTTTATGTAATTGTTAGTTTAATTTAATTTATGATTTCAGATTAGCCTTAGGTAGTCATGTAGATCCCCATTGTTTATTGTACCTTTTTCTTCAATTTCGTTGAACTATTTTTTTTTATCATTCACTCGATATTAAAATAGTCATCTCATATTATATTATTATCCTAACTAAAAAGAGGCCATGGACTACTTTTAGCAGTGACAAAAGAAGTTCAAAGAATAGAAAGAAAGAGTTGTCAGACAATTGGCTTAGGTTGAAGGAAAATTGGTTTGGATTATTGGTTGTCATTGATGTCAACCCTTGGAGAGGGATATTGTAGATTCATGTCAACCCTTAGTGATTGATTTCAACCCTTGGAGAACTCCGGTAGCAAATTATGGTAACACAAAGGCATGGGTAAGGGGCCTGAGTCTCTTTGGGGTATAAAGGAACGAAGATTAATGAATTTACAGGTAAGACTATTCTAGATGGATAGTATATGTCATGCCATTTCCGGTGATATGTGGAACGCCACATAACTCCTCACGGTTAGAGAGTTATGTCCATATGACTTTGGAGAACCCTCATGAGTTATCTAGAAGCCTCTAGAAGGTCAATTAAGTCAATTATTATAGAAGCTCCTAGAAGAAGTGTACTAGTCAAATTGATGGTAACTAGGAGTTAATCATGGGTATAGTTGTTGTTAAGAAAATAAATAAAAAGAAATTAGTTGCAACAAGAAGTTGTGAGTTTGGTAATTATGGTAAAGTAGTTATGATGAGAAGATTGAATAATCAAAGTAGTTGACAAAGAAATACATTAAATAATAAAGTGGTTGAACAAACAAGAAGTTAGTTAAGGGAAAAAAAGTTATGAATTGACTGATTATAGGAAAGTTAGTTGCAATAAGAAGTTGTGAGTAAAGATAAATTATTTAAATAATAAAGTAGTCAAAGTGGTTGCAAAGAGAAATTATTTAAATAATAAAGTGGTTGCAAAAATAAGTGGTGAGTTTACTATTTATGGATAAGTCANTGGTGAATTTACTATATATGGATAAGTCAAAGTGGTTGCAAAAGAAATTAATTAAATAATAAATTTAGTTGCAACTAGGAGTGGAGAACTTACTATTTGTGGAAAGTGGTTAAGTTAAGTGGACAAAGTGGTTAAGTGGAAAAAGTGGCTAAGTGGACAAAGTGGTTAAGTGGACAAAAGTTGATAATTCTAGAGGAAGCTACTTGGAGAGTATAAATAAGAGAGAAAGGGTCTCTGTAAAATATCATGAGTGGAATTGAGCACACACACTCCTTCCATGCGACAAGATGGAAAAACCGGTCCAGATGGAAGGCGCTTGATCACTTTATAAACGAAGTGGGAGTCTATGGGCACGTTTTTGTGCCAAAGATGACTTCGCACACCCATGACTTGCAAAATGAGTTTTGTGTGAATACTTTTTGAAGGATGCGAGCAAGTGGGTACCCTCACCCAAGAAACTGAAGGAAAACAAAGTTGGGCGCACAATCGTGGACATGGGTGCCCTCACTGAAGACAGATGGTTGGATGGACAGGTGTATTGGTAGTAAGAATTCCCAACCAAACAGATGTGAGAAGAGTGACTTGGACGCTTTGGGCGAGCCAAAGGGGATCCAACCAAATGAAGTTGGTGATGCTCCACTCCTTGAGCGCGCACCAAGGGGAGTTTCCAACGAATGAAGAGTATTGCAAATGCCAAAAAGAAACCGACCAAAGATGTGATGGAGTATTGGATTGGATGCCTGTGATATGAAAATGAAGAAGTCAGCTAGTGTGGGTGGAGTGCGTCGAAATAGAACGCACCCATGGAAAAGTTGGTTTCGTGAAGTAAGAAGTCAGACATAGTTATAGGGGCACGTTCGGTGGAAACGCATGCCCACAATGCATGTCAGCTTCACAAATGTGGACATGGCATTGTAGAGAAGAGGGAGGGCATTCCCATTGGGAATCCTATATAAACCGAGCAAGGAAATCCATTTGGAGGAGGAAGAAGCAAGAAGGAAAGAGGCAAGAGATAATTTGGTCAGGGTGCATTTCACACAAGTATTCTAGCTATGGTTTTGGAGGAAGAGCGCACATTGGTTAACTCAACGAGGAAGAGTTGGTTTTTTCGCAACAATTTATTGTAACGAAAGCTCCCCATTGTGGACTTTCTTTGTGTGGCACAAGTTGATATCAACACACTTATGTTTTATATCATATTTAAAGGTGTTAGGCCAATTTGTCCGCCCACAAGTAGTTTCATTTTGTACTTGTATGAATGCTTCTTTTACTGTTTTTGAATATAACTAAGTATAAGAATTGCAAACATAAGTTAAGTAGGGAAACGAGAATAAGTGTTAGGTGTAGCCCGGGTCAAGTAATTTTGTTTGGCCTTGCCATCGAACGAAAGGTGTTGGTGCCACACGGAGCTGAGGATGTTGAGCTTCTGCAACTCAACCAGGATTCGTAGCCCCGTGACAGATGGTATCAGAGCCGATTTGATTGGAGACAGATCGATAAAGCTATTGAAAATTGTCACTCCCATGTCCCATGACATATGATATCAGAGTATACTTGGCCCATCCTCACTACTGCAGTCAGAACAATTACGAAGGAGGGGACACACATGTTGAAAAAATAGATGGTTGTGAAAGCAGTTCTGCGGTGATGGAAGGGTGCATGAACTCAAAGTTTCAGTAGCAGCTGCAGAAGACATACAATTGTGAAAAGAGTGAATAAAAGATGATGGGAACACTAGTACATATGACCAAATTTGTGACGGTTTTTCGTTGATATTGCCACACTTATTCATCGCAATTTCCACGAAAGCCAAGATTTTTTTTCGTCGGAATAATTTCGTCGCTATATCCACGATCTAGGTGTGCGTGGAAACATCGACGAAATTATCTCTCCATGTGTCACCACCTTCAATATCGGTTAACCCTCTGCATCGTCGCAATTACGACGAAATTTCGTCGCAATAAAAACAAAGAAATGTGGCAATTACGACGAAACTTCGTCGGAATTGGGATGAAAAGTTATGCCAAGCCAATAACTTACGATGCAACTACTGAATGTGCGACGAAAAACCGTCACAACTTGCAACGAAAATCCGTGGGAATATCGACGAGTGCAATATCTCAAAACCAGATTTACGACGCACACGCTGTATATGCGACGAAAATTCGTGGCAAATTGCGACGAAGTTTCGTCGCTATAGCGACGGTTGTGGTAAAATAGTAAACTTTTTTCCGACGAACGTGCGTCGATATTGCGACGATGACTTTAAGTTAATTTTTTTTTTTACATGAAATATGGTATTACCATATTACATTGTAATATGGTATACCATATTGTATTCCATATTACAATGTAATATGGTAATGCCATATTACATTGTAATATGGCATTACTATTACATTGTAATATTCTAATATTCTAATATATTGTAATATACATATCCCCTACAAATAATCAAGGCACTAATCGACCAAATATTGTAAGCATGTGTTATCAGGAAGTTGGATTAGAAGTAAGGATACCAATATGACAATATACACAAAGAATAATTTGGAATATTACTTTAAAAAAAACACATGGATTGCATGAGTGAGTCCTTATGCAATTTATATTACACAATACTATGACAACACTTATAAGATTTATGGATGATATCTTA
>SNQJ01S0024747.1:67799-90535 GCA_010110895.2 Picea sitchensis | reverse complement strand
CTAGTCTTTATGTTTGTGATGCTTTATACTCTCAACAATTCTTAAAACCCTCACTTAAATTATCTTTATGACATCATTTCCATGCTAATTGTACCTCAACGCTTTTCATATTCATTGGATAACTTATTGGAGTTATAAAATAATTTTGCTACAACCATTAGGGCTACTATTTACTTTTGCATACTTACTTAATATTGTTTGTCACTACTATGGGAAGAAAGGCCATAACACTACTAACTATTGGTAATAAAAGGTATGTTTATTATGTGGGAAGAAATACCATCAGGTGGCATCTTGTTGGGAAAATAAAACCTTGTGACACAAGATATGTTTATTTCAAAGGAGGAATGTCAAGAAGACTTCTCCAATCCAATGACAAACTCAGAGGCACATGGAGAGGAGTATGTCAAACAATACTTGTAGAAGAAATAAGTACTTTTTCCACCAATATAGTTGCATAAGTTGCATAAGGTATGTTTTGAAACTTAGGTCTTGTCCATGGCCAGGGAAAGAACATAAGGTTTTTAGGTCCTATTTAAATCTTCTTAGGAGCATATAGTTTCATATAGTTGTGACAGTCGCAATATAGTTGCATAAGTTGCAATATAGTACCAACATAGTTGCATATAGTTGCATAAAGATGTTGGAACACATATCTAGCATATAAAAAAAATCTACATTTTGGCATGTGATGGCATAGAAAAGAGATTTCATATCACTTGTAAACCAGAAAAGAGAGACCAATGTTCATGGGCCTCTTCAAGGGGGAAACATCCTTTTAGAGAAGCTCCAATACAATAACAACCCTTGAAAAAACATTGCATATCCTACTATCTCTACAAATAGTTTCTTTCTAGAAAAACCGTAATCATGTGTGGTTCCATCGCTAATGAGTACCAACCACTTAATGGGACTTATTTAATAAATATGACCCTTTTACATTGAGTAACTACTCACTAACTACCTAATGGGACGTTAGGGTAGTGCCATAAAAATCATGGATTTAATAGGTTTTTTCAACATAGGTCAAGATGTTTCAAAAGCTTTGTAGGATTAAAAAAGGTCTATGAATAGAGGAAAAAACAATATGTGTGTTTAAAATACAACACCACACGGGGCAACAAAGATGCATAAATAAAGAACACTAAAATTCTAGTTGTTAAAATGGCCTACCAACCTTTTAATTGTCGAATAATGAGAAAGTCTAGCTTAGGGGAATGAACTTTGGACACTTTTTCCATTACAATCGCATGCATTTAGAGCATGTTGACGGGCAAAAATGACCGTCCGTCAACTGGGAGAGTGGAACCGGTCCGGGGTTGTCTAAATAACCCAAGCCGTTTGGTATGGACCACCCTGACGAGTTTAACGGCTCCGTTGGCTGCTCTAAGGTCTCGTAAGGAAACCAAAGAGAAAGTTGATCTAAGTTAAATGATCTAAACTAAGGAAACTAGAAACTAATAAAACAAACTAAAAATAACTATACTAATCTAACTACAAACTACAAACTATTATATATCTACAAGATACTGACTACGATCATAATAACTCAAATCAACTACTTAATTATCATCTATAATCACTCTTTATTTACAAATATACATTATAGACAAATCACAGATTTGATTAAAACCTGTAAAACTCATGTGTTCGCTGCCTTAAGACAGCCAAGGATCTATTTTTGTCTTTTTTGTATTTTATAAACCAGAAAGAAAACTAACTGCAATTAAATAATCTAATCTAAATCTAACTAAACTACTAATTAATTAAAACAATAAACACCTAACTATTTGACCTGGAAATGCTCCAAGTATGTCCTGTGCGAGATGACTTCTAAGCTGATTGGAGTATGTCCTGTGCAAGATGAATTCTAACCTGATTGGAGGAGGGAAACTCAAACCAGTTAGGCCCTTAAGCTTCTCAGAAACGATCACTATAATGCCTTCCCCGAAGTATTATTGTGACAAGACATAAAGGTTATCACAACAATTTTCTAATTATAAACTTCGCAAAAGGGGAAACATATTATACAACAAGCTTATATATGACAATTCAAATTACTAAGAAGACAAAGCTATCATTCACTAAATGAATTGAGAATTGTTATGTCCTTTATCAATTTAGGAAGAAACAAGATAGATAAAGCACAATAATATTATATCATTTGCATGCGATTCAGATAGCTAACGCAATACCGAACCATAAACAAGCTGCCGATATAGCGAAACATGTAACGTAGTGTTGATATATTGAAAAGCTGAAAGCTACAACAAGACACCACTTCTGCTCCAGTTTGAATTAAACTCATGATTTTGTTCTCCCAAGACTGAGGATCCTTTCTCATTACAAAATCATGAGTTTAAATAAGTTTTTACAAAACTCCTTGTGAAAAAATAGCAATTTGTTTTATAAAATCATGGAATTATCCCAAAAATCCCTTTAAACTAAGCAACTAAAAATGCAACTCAAGATATCTTCCAACCCGCTCCTCATTCAATTGTAAATTCGAATTGACCTGAAAATAGACAAAAACAATAAGTTAAAAAGATATTTTATTGATAAATGCGTACCTGGTCTCAGACTAGCTGCATCAACATTCTCAGGAATGGGTCTAAATTAAGAAACGGCACTGCTTATTAAATTAATTAAAAACTTAATAGAAATATAAGATAAAACAAATATTTGATTTACTAATTAAAAAGAAATCAAATCATTTGAATCTCAACCAACCAAAAACTGCTATGCTAATTTAGAACAACAAATTCCTAATTTAATCTAAATCAATCAAACAATTATCAAATGAATCTTTGAAATAAATGAAACTTATATACAAATCCATCTATAATTGAGTGTAGGGATTAAAGAAGCTTCATCATTATGCTTTTCAGTGTTTGTTGTAAGGTTGATAGCTTTTCTACACCGTGTCTCTTTGCTTCATTATGCTTATCTTTGATGCAAATAATTGGCATTGTCTCCTTTAACCGTGCACAACTGACAAACCCGCAAAACAGATCTTTTTGACGCAACAACTGTCTCCAAACATTGCCCCATCATTTCATGCTTTTCTTGCATATGCATTCATCAACATCATTCTCAGAATTGGCAAATTGTTGTGTATTATCGTTCACAGTGATTTCGTAGGATAGATCCTTCCTCTGAATAATTCCTCTTTACCTCGAAGTCTCTTTAACTAACATCCTAACCGTGACAAGTGCTACTCCTCTAGAAATTATATAACGCCATGGTTCATCTCAGGATTTTGTTGCTCAAGTTCAGGTGATCTCTGTTCATTTGTGATAATAAACTTTGAATCAACAAATATTCATCCATCTTGTTGTTTGTGTTTCTTATAGACACACCTGTCACTGTTGACATAAGGTGGGAAACAAACTTACTTTCATGTTTATGCCACGCAAGGACCCGTTCAATCATTTGAGAATCTTCACTGCTTTCATGTATATTTGCAAGAGGTTACTTGAATCAAGATAGTGTGAAACCCTCTCTATCTCTTCATTTAGCCTTCTCAGCTGATTGACTTATGCACTCCCTGTCGATGGCGTATTTTGAGGCTCACCTGCAGGGATGCCCCTCTCTCCCAGCCCGCATGTGCTACAACTTGTTCTTCATGTCGATTCCTCGCGACTTTCACCGCATCCCATTCCTAATCACTTTCCATACCTCCGGCTCGAATGAATGGTCCCCATCTCGAATGTATGAAATTTGTTCTGAAATGATGAAGATGAAATCCTCTCAAATAGACTGATGCCACTTGAAAGGTTGGAGCATACTAATGCTTCTAGTGCATTTCTTAATGGGAGATCATTCAAATCACAACTCTGCAATCTCAGAAATTTTCAAACCATTAGTCCCTTCCTCGCGATGTGATGCTGAATAGTGCGCCTTCAATTTCAAAGCAGATAGTCTCTACAATCACAGCATTCAATAAATTGTTGAGATTCAATAGAATAGAAAGTTAACACCTCTTCCACAAAAGGTTTCTCAAAATCTTCATGGTAAAAAGAAGGCCCCAGCTCTGTAAGCATTTTGATAATATTATGCATTAAACCTCGATCGATGACTTCTCCTGTTCGTTCCCAACGTACAGTTTAAGAAGGATATTCAATAGCCTATGCTTAATTTTTGCAAAGACTACTATATGGTCTCTCCATAGATTTAATCCAAGTTCATGAACATGTGTTTTGTTGGAGTTGGTAACGTATGTTCCATAAAAATGTCTCTAATCATCTGCAATGTTTTGTTATGATCCACCCATCTTCAACCCTTTCCAAAAAACAAACTCCCCTGAGAAGCTTCAATTGTCTTTGCCATTTCCCTCAAATGGCTAGTCGTTGTGGTCACAAGGCTGGAACAGAGCTTTCCCATATTCGTGAAGCACCATATTGTAGTTCTTCAAAACTCAAACCACTGGTATTGTGATTACAGATCTCGTGGATTGCATGTTCGAGGATCTTCAGGTCTTCTCAACATATTTGGGATCCATATCCACCGTATGCCTGAATGGCTCGATTCTGAAGGCCTTTCTGTGGTGTTTATTTATCTTTATTGCCCCGAAGAATCCCCAAACGTTGTCTTTCTTTGCCAACCACGCAATTTCTGATCCAATGTTTTGCAAGGTAATATCTGTACTGGCATGTTTGATCTCATGACTCAAAACGCCCTTAGATATTGGAGTTCCCATGCATGTATCCACACTTGTGATATTAGCCACGGGGTTTTGAAGCTCCAATCGCCAGTAAAAATGGAAAGATTGCATTGTCTGTTCATGACATTTACTTCGCTGGAGATATTCCATTATCCCGTAAGGAATCTCTCCTGAAACTGGATTGATATCGACATAAGATAACTTACCTGTGTAGCAAAGTATGCAGTATTAACTCATGAGAATTAATCTTCTATGCCCGCCTCGGGTCGCTCTGTGGAAACCACGACCTATTAGCTCGGTTGCAGATCGTTTTAGGTTTATGTCTAGGCCGAAATTATACATGAAGTTTTCCAAATCCAACAGAATTTTCCTAAATCCTCCAAAATGCCGATAAAGTAAGATGAAACCCTCTCAAGGCTGATTTGGCGTAATCTAAACAACCATCAAATCGTAGTGTGTGATGAATGGCTTTAATTTTGGTGAGGTGGCATGCATTTGCCTCTAACATCCCCCGGTAATGCGCCAACACCATCAATTGGTTTGACCAATGAACAGTAGTGAGTTCATGCGCAATGAATGTTGTATCAAAGTTTTAATCCACCACTATATCCATTGTGTCAATTCGGCCATTTTACAATTGTTAAGTTTAATCTGCCAAACATTTTTAAAACCATGTTCGCTGTAATATCAAACTCATAAAACAATATACCAAGCATCGACTTCAAAAGCTTTAATAAACGCTACCAACCATTATTAATCTTCAAACTGACCTTTTAATCTCACCAATGCATTCATTTACGCAATGAAATGTTTGCATTCCAAAGTTCCTAAACATTGCAATCTAGAATCTCTAATGATATCAATGAGCCAAAAAACTACAACAATAAGAATAAAAGCATATGAGGTCAAAGCTTTGATAAGATCAAAAATAAAACCAATAAATCTTGATGCTCTCAATCTTAGTAATAAAAAAGATTCAAATGTGCAATGAAGGTAAGAATGGGCTTAAAAGACATAAGTTTGAAAACTCTTTGCAATCATAAAGGAGAAACTTAATGATCGAAAAGTCCTAGGAGAAGTCAATCAAAATTAATGCATTGCAAATTCAACGAAATCCATTCACACAATCGACCTAAGAATGTCAAATGAGTATAACAATGTGTGCGAGTGTTATACCATAACGTTCAAACATTGACATGCAGTTCAAAACCCAAATCATGTTCTCGCCAATCAAACGCTTAACCAAGGTGTCAAATCGATATCACATACAATTGATATGCCAAGAGCTATAACAAGGACCAATAAGGATCACGTAAGATAAAACTTGGACCCCCATGCAATTCAATGACTCAATGTTCAAGCAAGTCACAAAATACGAATCCAAAAGCTAAATATCTTCAATAAGATCGAGTTATGCAATCCATCGAAGTATGAAAACCCATCAAAGGATATTGTTGATCATGTGAAGATCAATAAAAGATATGCGCAATAAGCATGATGACACAAAAGGTATCGACAGTTCAAATAATGATTCAAAATGTGACCTAGAAAGGAGAAATCTTCATGCTTACAATCATGAAGATTTAGCTAAGACAAGCCGCTCTAAAAAGAAGAATAGTGCTGCTCATTTGAAATTTGCGATTTTAAAATCAATGTTTGTGAAACATTGGTGTAGGGAGCTTATGAGGTAATGAAAAATCTGAATTATCGCTAACAGCACCACACTGAACTAGTGCAAGTACCTTATGAATGATTTTGTGGATGCAATGTAGAAAACCCGGGTGTGGGCTAACCTCTATGATATGGTTATGTTTTAGTAGCCTTTTCTATGTCACATTGGAATCTTGATGCAGGAGCATCATCAGCAGGAAAACAAGCGTGAAGGCAAAAGACGGTTGGAAAAGCACCAGTGCATGTTTTTGAAGAATTAATGTAATGGTTAGAGGGAAGTGTACTTGCATATTGTAAACAGATCATGAGCGATTCACTCTCATCTGTAGAATGTAGAGGCATTTATGCATAGTTAATGAAAGTAGGTAGATTTGAATTGTAGATTAGACAGTTGAGAAGAGCAGGAGGGAAAACAGATATAGACACCCTCGTCTTTGTATTATTGTATCATTATAACATTAGCATAGAGTTGTAGCAGAGAGCTGTAGAGAAGAACCCATGTACATAAGCACTTGAGTTAATATATGAAGCTTTGAATCAGATTTCATGGTGTTATGATGTTCACTGTTTACATATGCTGAATGGTATGCTCATGGTTGTTCTATTCCCTCTGTTATGCATTTGTTATGAGGCTATGTTGTGTATGTATGATTTCATGTTGAATGTTTTAAGTCTGAGAGAAGAAAGAGAATGCGTTTCAATTGTTTCTCTTCCTGAGAGAGAGTTCTTGCAAGGAGTGTAGTTAAACGTCCGCAAGGTGTGCGTTGACAAGGATTTCAGAGTTTATCTCTGGAAGCTCAGGAGGGATACCGTTGTTCTCATTCCAACAGAAGTGCATGTGGAGCACAGAAGCCATGCAAGGTGTGCAAATTCTAGTCGAGGCCTTATAATTCATCAACTAAGGTTGAAAGAGGAAGGAATGCTGTCGCAGAAAGTGCACCGAGTCAGGAGGTCAAATACCCAAGAGTATTTGAAAGTCTGCCGCAAGGAGTGTGTGCAATATTCCTTTCGAGACTTGAGTTGCAAGTGAAATATTAGGAGGGTTAGTGCCTTCGAAGTGTTAAAAAAAAGGAGACGGAGCAAAGTCACTTTGCAGAAGCCGAGTTCGGACGAGGAACACTGGTTCACTTTGCAGAAGCTGTCAATTAGGGACCAAGCGGTTGAAATCCTCTGTGGAGAACTCACGAAGTCGCGAGGACCGTAGGATCTAAAGAAGCTGCAAGGTGGATAGAGGTTAGACGAACTCATCCTTTTGGGTTCAAGAATCAACGAGGACAGTTGATTGTGGTCACGTTGAGCGTTGGATTATTTCTCGAACTTGAGGTTTGTGAGTTTGGAGGTGGAAGACCAAACCCTTGGAGTCGTGAAGTTCTGAGTTGCGAGAAGCAGAGGAAGAGATCCAGGCCATTGGATCTAAACAAGCAGGAACAACCGTGGGATCAGAAACCTCTTCTCTATATCGCATATCGGGGTTTCGAAGGTTGGGAGGATTCAGTTTCAACTGCAGGAGTTGAAAAGTTGCGAGAGTTGAGATCTCGTGTGAATGCGTGGCACATCTGTCAGGTGGGGACCACAAGGGTGACAAGTGGAATATACTCGCACATCGAGGGGTCAACCCATAGTTGCCCTATCACATCTTGGTATTTTGCAAAGGAGGAGCACGAAGACTCTACACTTCAACTCACAAGATTACGAGTTGCGAGAAGTATTCAAAGGGAAGTCAACTATCGCGTCTCGGAGTTTCGCAAGGGGAGAGCGCCAAGGTTCGATACTCCAACTCACGAGGTCGTGAAGTTGCAAGAAGTGCTAGTGTTTATCCCTAGCTGATGGTCACGTGTGGTGGGCACTGACAAAGAAGGAGCTATACCCATATCGTGATCTCAGGCATCAGAGGTTGGAAAAAGAGAAGTTGAGCGGATTTGACTCGTAAAATTTCGAGTTGCGAGAGACGTCTATGTAAGGACCATATCATGGTCATATAGAAGCGTAAGGCTCACCTTGTAGTAAATCTACATAGGGTGAGTTTTATGAAGCACCTGTGGATTCATTGGACATTCCAGCGAGAAACAAAGGAGCCGCTTTGGCTCAAGGGAATCTTGGAATGATCCTGAGCGGATCTCGGCCTGAGGGTTTGGGGGGGGGTCTGCATCAGTTGTGGTATCAAAGCTTGAATTTGTTTGTATATTGCAGACAGAGGAAGCAAGAGGAGAAAAGAGGAACATTTTCAGCCATGCCGCCGAGAAGAAGAGACAAGCCAATGCCAATGCCTGATCCAACAATGGAAAGAGAAATGCGTGATTTACGTGCCAGCTTGATGCCATGGAGACAACACAGAGTTGCACAATTGACGTTGGGGATATCAGCAAGGCTGACAGTGAAAATGAAGCTGGAAACACAGGAGAAGAAGTTGCAGTCGAGGATGCTGCAGAAGAATGCCTATTCAGGGCTGTTGCAAGGATAGGTGCCAGAGCAAAAATGGACATTCCAGTGTATCAGGGAAACCTGGATGTTGAAGAGCTTCTAGACTGGATTAGAGCTCTAGATAAATATTTTGACTACGAGGATGTCGAGGAAGACAAGAAGGTCAAACATGCTATTACTAGACTTAAAGGGCATGCAACACTATGGTGGGATGAACTGCAGGCTGACAGACGCTGCAAGGGCAAG
This sequence comes from Picea sitchensis, assembly GCA_010110895.2. NCBI lineage: Eukaryota > Viridiplantae > Streptophyta > Pinopsida > Pinales > Pinaceae > Picea > Picea sitchensis. The sequence goes on along the minus strand of SNQJ01S0024747.1, from coordinate 81,534 downwards.
CAGAAAATCAAAAGCTGGGATAGAATGGTTGCAAAGATGAAAGCCAAATTCATACCGAAGGATTATCAAATCACTCTGTTTCGGAGGATGCAGAATTTGAGATAGAAGCTGATGATATTGAAAGAATACACTGAAGAATTCTACAAGATAAACATCAGAGCAGGTCATCGGGAAAGGGATGATGAAAAGGTGGCCAGGTACATGAATGGTCTGCGGTATGACATTCAAGATGATATGAGCATGATGATCATTCGAAATGTGGAAGATGCTTATCAGATGGCTCTGAAAGCTGAAGAGAAGCTGAGCCGAAAGCAAGGTCAAAGAGGCTGAGGTAGAAGTCAAGCTAGACGCAAAACAATTGCCCAAGATAGAACTCATAAATATAAAGAAGAATGGAAGAAACCTTAATCTCAGCATGAGAGAGGAGGAATCTCATAGAGAGGGAAGTATGCTGATAGAAATACTTTTCCTCGAGCTAGAGGAAGAGGAAGAGGTAGAGGCGGTGAAGTAAAATGCTTTGTCTATGGAAAGATCAGACATAAATCTTATGAGTGTCTAGATAAGAAGAAAGATGGTGGTGAAACTCACATTTCCAAAGCTCAAGGATGGAATGTTGAAGAAGAAGATGCTGAGGGTGGAAGATCTTTGATGATGCGAAAAGTTCTCTTAACGCCAGAGAAAGAGGCAGAGAACCCAGCCCAAAGAAACAGTCTATTTCGGACTGCTTGCAAGACCAAGGACAGAGTATGCAAAGTCATAGTGGACAGTGGTAGCATAGACAATCTCGTTTCTACAGAGATGGTAGAAAAGCTGGAGTTGGAGACTGTTGTACATCCAAGCCAATACAGAGTTTCGTGGCTACAAAAAGGACATCAGGTGAATGTCACTAAACAATGTTTAGTCAAATTTAAAATAGGAGGATATAAAGATGAAATATTTCATGATGTCATTCCCATGGATGTTTGTCATCTATTGCTGGGTAGACCATGGAAATATGACATAAACATGATTCATGATGGGAGAAAGAACACGTACACCCTGGAGAAAAATGGGAGGACACACATGTTGCTGCCAATTAAGGATAAAGAAGTGAAACCATAGGTAAGAAACACTGTACTTCTCATGAGTGGTAAGGAACTTCTTAATGAGGTTAAGAAGAAGGAAGACACACAATTTATTGTGGTCAAGAAGCCTAGAATTTTTTTGACCTATACAAGAGTAGATGATTTTCCAAAGGAAATCCAAGAGTTGCTGGAAGAGTTCGTTGATGTAGTAGTGGACGAACTACCTTGTTCGTTGCCACCGATCAAGAGTATAAGCCATCACATTGATCTTATATTTAGATCCAGTTTACCAAACAAAGTAGCATACAGATTGACGCCGCAGGAGAATGAAGAAGTTAAGAGACAAGTCGAGGACTTAATGGACAAATTATTGATTAGAGAGAGCTTGAGTCCATGTGCTATTCCAACAGTGCTCAACCCAAAGAAAGATGGAGGCTGGAGTATGTGTACAGACTCAAGGGAAATCAACAAGATTACCATTAGATATAGATTTCCATTACCAAGGATGGATGACTTGATGGATTGCTTGAGTGGAACAATGTTTTTTTCAAAGATTGATTTGAAAAGCGGGTATCATCAAATTTGAATGAGAGAAGGTGATGAATGGAAGATAACATTCAATACGAATGCGGGGTTGTATGAATGGCTTGTCATGCCATTTGGATTAACAAATGCACCCAGTACTTTCATGAGGCTGATGAACGAAGTCCTGAAGGATTTCATTGGGAAATTTGTCATTGTATATCTTGATGATGTATTAAGTTTCAGCAAGATAGAAGTAGAGCACTTAAAGCATTTAGCTGCAGTGATGAGGAGATTACAGCAAGAGAAATTGCTGATTAATATGAAGAAATCATCATTTATGAGGACATAACTCATTTATTTGGGTTTTGTTATTTCTGTGAATGAGATGAAGATGGATCCAGAAAAGGTAAATGCAATTAAGAATTGGCCATCGCCGAAGAATGTGTTTGAAGTTCGAAGCTTCCATGGTTTGGTAAGTTTCTACAGGAAATTCATTCGAAATTTCAGTGGAATCAGTGCACCGATGATGGAAACGGTGAAGAAAAGACACAATTCTTTTCATTGGACAAAGGAAGTAGAGAAGATCTTCAATCTGCTGAAGAAGAAGATCACTGAGCAATCGATTTTGGTTTTGCCATATTTTAACAAAACATTTCATGTCAAGTGTGATGCGAGTGGGTTTGCAATTGGAGCAGTCTTGAGCCAAGACGATAGGCCAGTTACATACTTCAGCGAGAAATTGAATGAAGCGAAGATTAAATACTCAACATATGACAAGGAATTCTATGTTTTCATACAAGCGATGAAGAAATGGAGGCATTATATTGTTCCTAAAGAGTTTGTTTTGTATAGTGATAATCATGCTTTACAATTTGTGACTCAACAAGAGAAGTTGAACCAAAAACATGTTAAATGGGTTGAATACATGCAAAATTTTACTTTTGTGATTAAGCATATTTCTGGAACTGCTAACAAAGTTGCTGATGCTTTGAGCAGGAAATGTTTTCTTATGCAGGAATTCAGAGTCAAAACTTTGGGTTTTGATAAGATCAAAGAAATGTATAAGGATGACCTAGATTTTAAGGAAGCGTATGAGGCATCTGAGAATCCAATTCTCAGGGACAAAACCCAATGGATTGAATATATGATCTAGGATGGATTATTGTTCAGGGGCAATCAACTATGTATTCCAAAATGCTCCATGAGGGAGAACCTGTTGAAGGAAAAACACAGTGGAGGATTAGTCAGACACTTCGGTCATGATAAGATGTTCTTAAAGCTGAGTGGCTCATAATTTTGGCCAGGGATGAGGACAGATGTTAAGAGATTTGTGGACAGGTGCAGAATTTGTCAGCACACTAAAGGAAGAAGGCATAACACAGGGTTATATCAGCCATTACCCATACCAGAAAGGCCGTGGGACGCAGTGAGCATGGATTTCATATTGGGACTGCCAAGAACACAGAGAATCTATGATTCAATCTTTGTGGTAGTTGACAGATTTTCAAAGATGGCACATTTCATACCATGCCAGAAAACTAGTGACGCAACTCATATTGCAAACCTATTTTTCAAGGAAGTTGTCAGACTTCACGGGTTACCAAAGAGTATCATTTCTGATCAGGATACCAAGTTCATTGGACATTTCTGGAGGACTTTATGGAAGAATCTAGGGACAAGTTTGTCTTTTAGCTCAACGTATCATCCTCAAACGGATGGGAAGACATAAGTTGTGAACATGAGCTTGGGAGATTTACTGAGGAGCCTAGTGACTGAACACCACAGTCAGTGGGATCACATTCTGCCACAGGTGGAATTTTCTTATAATGATTCGATCAATAGAAGAACATGGCAGAGTCCATTCCATATTGTATATGGAATGCAGCCAAGGGGAGTTTCTGAATTGACATATTCAGAACAAGCTGAATTCAGAAGTGCTAGTGCAGAAGACTTTGCAGAAGCAATGAAGGAGCTTCACAGCCGAATTAAGGAGTGATTGCAGAGTTCAAATCAAGAATACAAGAGCAGATTAGATCAACACAGGTGAGAGATTCAATTTGAAGTTGATGATCTGATTCTTGCACATCTGAGGAAGGAAAGGTTCCCAAGGGGAACACATAACAAACTAAAGATGAAAAAGATTGGTCCATGCAGAGTCATGAAGAAATTTGGGGCAAACGCATATGAGATTGAATTACCCGATGGGATCAGAATTTCACCGATATTCAATGTTGCGGATTTGTACCCTTACAGAGCTAAAAAAGAAGGAGTAGAGGATGAACAGACAGAGGTTCAGTGGACCAAACAAATTCTTGTAGCTGAAAAGCCACAGATGGAAAGAATAATTGACAAGAGGGTTAGCAAAATGACCAGGAGAAAGGAGTATTTTGAATACTTGGTCAAATGGAAGGGACATCCAGTTGAAGATGCTAGTTGGGAAGATGAAGCAGAAATTTAGAAGCATGGACAGACCGTGCAAGAGCTCATGAACAAGAGTTCATGAAAATTTTCAAGCGAGAGAGTATGACGCAGGAGCATCGTCAGCAGACAAATGAGTGTGAAGGCAGAAGACAGTTGGAAAAGCACCAATGCACGTTTTTGAAGAATTAATGTAATGGTTAAAGGGAAGCGTACTTGCATATTGTAAATAGATCATGAGTGATTCGCTCTCATATGTAGAATGTAGAGGCATTTATGCATAGTTAATGAAAGTAGGTAGATTTGAATTGTAGATTAGATAGTTGAGAAGAGAAGGATGAAAAACGGATATAGACACCCTCGTCTTTGTATTATTGTATCATTATAACATTAGCATAGAGCTATAGCAAAGAGTTGTAGAGAAGAACCCATGTACATAACCACTTGAGTTAATATATGAAGCTTTGAATCAGATTTCATGGTGTTATGATGTTCACTGTTTACATATGCTGAATGGTATGCTTATGGTTGTTCTATTCCCTCTGTTATGCATTTGTTATGAGGCTATGCTGTGTATGTATGTTTTCATGTTGAATGTTTGAAGTCTAAGAGAAGAAAGAGAATGAGTTTCAATTGTTTCTCTTCCTGAGAGAGAGTTCCTGTAAGGAGTGTAGTGAAACGTCCGCAAGGTGTGTGTTGGCAAGGATTTCAGAGTTTATCTCTGGAAGCTCAGGAGGGATACCATTCTTCTCATTCTAGCAGAAGTACATGTGGAGCACAAAAGCCATGCAAGGTGTGTGTAGGCTAGTCGAGGCCTTAGAATTCATCAACTAAGGTTGAAAGAGGAAGGACTGTTGTCGCAAAAAGTGCACAGAGTCAGGAGGTCAAATACCCAGGAGTATTTGAAAGTCTGCCACAAGGAGTGTGTGCAGGAATCCTTTCAAGACTTGAGTTGCAAGTGAAATCTCAGGAGGTTTAGTGCCTTTAAAGTGTTAAAAAAAAGGAGACCGAGCGAAGTCACTTTGCAGAAGCCGAGTTCGGACGAGGAACACTGGTTCACTTCACAGAAGCTGTCAAGTAGGGACCGAGTGGTTGAAATCCTCTGTGGAGAACTCACGAAGTCACGAGGATTGTAGGATCTATAGAAGCTACAAGGTGGATAGAGGTTGGATGAACTCATCCTTTTGGGTTCAAGAATCAATGAGAACTGTTGATTGTGGTCAGGTTGAGCATTGGATCATTTCTCGAACTCGGGGTTCGTGAGTTTGGAGGTGGAATACCAAACCCTTGGAGTCATGAATTTTCGAGTTGTGAGAAGTAGAGGAAGAGATCCAGGCCGTTAGATATGAACAAGTAGGAACAACCATTGGATCAGAAACCTCTTCGCTATATCGCGTATCGGGGTTTCGGAGGTTGGGAGGAGTCAGTTTCAACTGCAAGAGTTGCGAAGTGGCAAGAGCCGAGAGATTGTGTGAATGCGTGGAACATCTGTCAGGTGGGGACCGCAAGGGTGACAGGTGGCGTGTACTTGTGCATCGAGGGGTCAACCCATAGTTTCCCTTTCACATCTAGGGATTTCACAAAGGAGGAGGACAAAGACTCTACACTTCAACTCACAAGATTGCGAGTTGCGAGAAGTATTCAAAGGGAAGTCAACTATCGCGTCTCAGGGTTTCGCAAGGGGAGAGCGCCAAGGTTCGATACTCCAACTCACAAGGTCGTGAAGTTGTGAGAAGTGCTAGTGTTTATCCCTAGTCGAAGGTCACGTGTGGTGGGTGCTGAGAAAGAAGGAGCTATACCCATATCGTGATCTCGAGCATCGGAGGTTGGAAAAAGAGAAGTTGAGGGGCTTCGACTCGTGAACTTCCAAGTTGCGAGAGACATCTGTGTAAGGACCAGATCGTGGTCATATAGAAGCGTAAGGTTCACCTTGGAGTAAATCTACATAGGGTGAGTTTTACGAAGGACCTGTGGATTCGTTGGAGATTCCAGCGAGAAACAAAGGAGCCGCTTCAGCTCAAGGGATTATTGGAACGATCCTGAGCGGATCTCGGCCCGAGGGTTTGGGGGGGGGTTTTCATCAAATCCCTATGATATGGTTATGTTTTAGTATCCTTTTTATTTTAATATCATTTCTTATGTTTGAATTAAGTCAAACCTCCAATGATAGAAAGTGTGAGACCTTCAAGAGAAACATCCTACCAAACAAAGCATGGAAAAGTGCAGAATGGCTTCAAATGGTGGATGCCTTCCTCAAAACAAGTTCCAAGCAAGTGGATCCATGAAAAAATGCATCAAATTATATATGAAGAACACATGTGAAATTAATTCAATGATAAACTAAATCCAATTTGGAGCAAGTAGAGTAAAACACMMAGTTGAARAGGAGGATAGYARATTTGGAATCTACATTGATTCCTAAACCATTGTTTATGTAAYCATTGGCCATTAGGACACCATATGAACAACTTGAATACAATCCMAAGATAATTTCCACACAAAAATGAGCCCAAGGGTTATTGTAGGGRGTTAGGGAGACAATTGCAACCAAAATTGAAAAAATATTGAAGTTGTTGATGGATCTAGTTGTCCATGCTAAGTCGCACTCCATACAACACCACCTTCTTATCATTAACATTTTCATGGTAAGTAAGAAACTCGGTGGAATGATCTTGGAACACTTCTAGATTAGTGTCCATTAGATTTTGGACTGTGATGAGTTCCTCTTGGAGTTCGAAGGCACAAGTCTTGAACTCTGCTAATTTGGTCATGTCTACTTTATAATGTGCTACTTCCTACTCCATCTTTTCCACCTTTAGTTTATATTCTTTAATATCCTTTGTTAGATTATAGATACTAAATTTTGGAATATCCTTTGTTAGAAATCAACACCTGTAGATGTTATGGAAATAAGATTTGTTCTCGTATTGGCCATCAATGGTGTCTCACTAGTGCTAACCATGAGTTTGTGAATTTATGGTAGCTTTGTTTTCTTATATGATTGCTTCACTACTCTACCCTTTGTCTTGTAAAAAATGAAAGAATCCAAAATTGCCACTACATCCAACTTGGAAGGGGTGGATTCTCCCAATCCAAGCTCACCCTGAGGGAAATGGCCCCCTATTAAGGATGCATATGGGGTGCTACACGTAGTCTCCAAATAAGGAGTACTAGTGTCCATAGTTTTTGAACCTCTAGCCTCTTCTTTCCTCTTCTTTTCTTACTCTTCTCTCTTTCTCAATGCTTCCTCTTCCCTCTTATTTTCTTCCTCTTATATCTTTCTTATTGCTTCCTCTTCTTTCTTATTTTCTTCCTCTTCTCTCTTTCTTATTGCTTCCTCTTCCCTCTTCTTTTTTCTAGCTTCTTCCTCTCTTTCCATCCTTAGATCTTCATTTATTTTCCTTTCCTTAGCTTCTTTTTGAGGCCTTAATTATTCATATTCTTAGTCCACTCTTTCGTTTTCTGTTGTTGCTGCTTGACTTTCAAGTCTCTCCTTTTCTACTCTTTCTTTGCCTCTTTGTTCCTTATTATTATCTCTATTCTCTTGGTTGTTACTCCTAATTCTAAAATACACTTCATCCAGAGATGTGGGTCTTTTGTACACTTCTTCCTCCTACCACACTTCATTTTGGTAAGGCCATCTATATTTACACGTGTGGTCAATTATATTCAATGGATCATGCCTTTTGAACCTTTCTTCTCCAAATCCATAACTTTGGCCTCTGCAACTTCTTCTTGGACAACTTTGATACTATATGAAATGGAAATGGGGGTTGTAACACTTTCTTGTCACAGGTAAGTAATTCCCCTACCATGTGCATGAATGTCTGGTTTACCACCTCTTCTAAAGCTATCTTTTCAGGGATGAATTTAGGCAATAGATGGGGTTCTTTGGTGGCTCCAAAAATCCTTCTCGGATATCTTTGATCCCATAAGCCCATGGGCCATAATGCTTTCTTGTCATGGGAAAGTGATGTCCTAACCTCATGCAAGAATGTTTGGTATGCCACCTCATGTAAAGCCAACTTATCAGGGATGAATTTAGGTAACATATGGGGTTCTTTGATGGATCCAAAAATCCCAATATAGGTTCACCAATTTGTGACATACCAGTCACCCACTTCATTAATTGCTTGCATGGCCTTTTCTGTCATTCATCTTGCAAGTTTGCAAAATATTGTTTTGTACATGGGAGCAATGGACTTCTCACAAATATTCATGTAATGTAATTTAAACTTATGCTCCCATAAAATATGGTAGTAGACATGTATTGGTGCCTCTATGGGTAACCACTGCCATCCCATCCTTGGAAAACTATTCACCGTGTAGGTAGTGTTAATTAAATAAGAAGACATAACAAATGTTAGATGCATGCATGGGGTTGTATGATTGACCTTGGACACAACTTGAGCCATTGATGCTAACTGGATGGAGACCTAATTGAATATGGTGCTAGTCTGATTAATAACATAAATCATTGGCACCTAGGATTCCTTGAATTGGGTGGCATCTTCCTCTCTCTACAACCGATGCATCAGAGCCATTGTGATCGTGAATGGTGTTCTTAAATGTTTAGTGGGATGAGTCCCCATTCTTCTAGCTCTAATACTTTATGGTTGACCCACCATCCTTTCAAGAGATACTGATAGTTCAAAGGGAATTGCAACATACATTCCTCAATGAGGTATACAATATATTTAGGGAACTTGTAGGAAAATTCAAGAACAAAGGGTTGAAATGAAGCAATAGATTTCTCTAAAATATCCCTAACTAATCAATCTTTGATATTTGACTTTTTGATAAGCCACGAGATGAATTCAACATATGGAAACACTCCAGGCTTGGTTGTGACCTTATGTAGTCTTGATTTCTTAATCTGCTGGTAGAAACTAGCATCTGGACTTGCCTCACTGGGAAGAAGAGGAAGTTCTAGGAAGGTATCCTCCTTGAACATATGGTATAATTCACACCATTTTTTTGTTGTTTCTATGTCCATACTACACTACGTATCTCAATATACATGTCTAGGAATACCCACTTATGTATCAAGCTCTGTCACTCCCTCCCTATCTGGACTATGCTCAATCACTAGGTCCATTTGCTTCCTTGGTCATTTTGATTCCATCTCTGGGTCCTATAACTCATATGTTTCAAAAATAGGGCATATTAGTGGAGTTAGATACAAAAATCAAAATAAGATGCCTATTTTGAGGAAATATTATTTTCTTGAAATTAAAAGAGGGGAGGCATGATTCTTAGAGAAGTGGTTTCATATATTTTGATGTTGGGAATTTTAGGAGTGTTCAACATATTTCATCTAGATATTTCACTTGTGTATTTCATAGAACTAGTGGGTTAAACATCCCAGGTCTCGACTTGAAGACAACAATGTTTTTGCTAATTTGTTTGAAACCCACATTGAAGTTTTTTAACAAGCTCACTTCCAAATTTTCAAGTCTTCCTCAATTTTGTAAGTTTGCTCACTATAACTTCCCCTTCCATATTTTCCTCCTTGTTGTTCTTTGTCATTATATTATTTTTCCAATTAGTTTCATTCTTGTTTTCTTCCAGGAATTTCCTATACTATTTTAGGTTGGTGTAGTCCCATCCCGACTCCTTTGAGAGCAAACATGACCATTTTATTTAAGGTTTTTTCATTGAAATTTGTAGAGGTTGCCTCATCCCTTTAACCCATTAATGATAGAAACCTTGGTGCTCAATTTACCCCATCAATGACCATCTTGACATGGTTTTCACTCTTATTACGACCAAACATACAATTGTTATCAATATCTAGGGTTTCATCATTATTTTGTTCCATCTCATAATGCAACCCTAGGATGTTAAATATATTTCCATGATTGTTTATAGCTTATGGTTTCACTTTCCATCGAGGGCATGGTCAAACAGTTGCGGGAGAAACCATCGTGTCAAATGGTCAATTATTTAAGTGGGTGTATGAAGGATGGAAATATTCTTTTGTGCCTCCCCCAACCAAGAAATATAGACTAATGGATTATGGAGTTGATGAATCAATAGGAAGGAGAAATGCACATATGTCATACCAACATGATACCAATAGGGAGAAATGCACATCTATGATACCAACATGAAATGCAGTTGATGAATCAAGAACAGGGAGAAAAACTTACTGATTTTGACGACATTGCTCGAGCTAGGGATCCTCTATCTCCAATGTCACTTGAGCTAGGGATGACAGTCTCCTCTGTCTCCAATGTACCTTGATCTAGGGTTGACAGTATCTTCTGTCTCCAATTTCTCTCGAGCTAGGGTTGATCGCGGTCTCCTTTGTCTCCAATGTTGCTCAAGCTAGGGATGGAAATCCCCTTTGTCTCTTATTTTGTCTCTCTTGTTGGGATATGTTTGAGGCGAAGAGTTTCGAGGGTTTCTCCTATCGGGATATTTTCTGCGTGAAGAGTGTTGAGCCTCAAGCTAGGGATGACAATGGTATCCTTTGTTCTACGTGAAGAGTGTCGAGGGTTTCTCTTATCGAGATATGTTCTACGCGAAGAGTGTCGAGCCGAGCTAGCTCTGTCTCCCTACGGTGATCGATACTTAACAATGGGCGTAGGGATAGTTTTTAAGTTTGGTTATATAAAGCATGGGTTGTTGGAAGTAGTTTTATATTTATTTAAAATTTCTCTACTAAATCCATGGTTTATTGATCCATTTCCCAATTTTATTTTCAACTATTTAGACCACCTCCCAAAGTTATTTAGTATAATTACAAAAAGAAAAAGGTATACATAAACATTTGAAAACTTGTCTTGGAAAAATCCAAAACCACCTTTGGCCTTCAATCTAGCTAGGAGGTAGACACCAACTATATCCATAGAATTAGTTTTTGGCCCATTGATTATTGGACCAATATGTGATGAAAAAATTCAAAATTCACTCCATGGTGTCTAGTAATATTTCTCTTCAATAATTTTGCGGGGTGGGGGAATGATTTATCCAAAAATTTATCAATAAATGGCTTTCCAACAATACTATGCTTGGGTACTAGAATTCCTTTGATGAATCCTTAGAGCACCTTAATATATAAAATTATCCTAGTTCTTCCACAAAAATCACACATAGGGTTACGGTCAAGGAAAAACCCTATATAAAGGATGGAAATATTCCTATGTGTTCATACATACATCTATTAATGGAGAGACAAGAAAAAAACATCATTAAATAAAGATTTAACAACACTAAAAAAGAAGAGCCAAACTCTAAGGGCTTCAACATGGCCATAATAAAATTCCACTCATTACACACGTGTTGATGGGAGTGTTTGTACTTTGAGTACTACCTAGTCCCCACTATTAGATTAATATGCTAGTGACATACAAGAAGAAAACGAAGTTTACTTATCGACCCAAGAAAACAAGAAATTAATATAGGGATTTGAGAGAGAAAAGTGAATAGGAAAACCCACAAACTTGTGATCCTTAATGGATCATCCAAACATAAATTTGAACTAGAGGACCATAAGGATGAGGAATAGCTCCAAGTGATTTGCACATAAGACAAGAAAAAACACCTTCTCTACTTTTCCATTGAAAAACCCTAGATATATATTTCTAAAACAAGATGGAAACATTTTTKAKCTATTTGATTGATTCAATGAGACCAAAGCATGAAAATCAACATTAAACCAAAAACACACAAATATAGTGGGGAAAGAAGGTAAATTCTATCATAAGTCAAAGAAAATATTACATCAATTGATCATACCTTGCATATGCATGAGATGGATCTAAAGCTCTTCTCCTTGGGTGTAGATTCATTGGAAAAATAACTGATGAATCCCTTCAATCAACATGAGGTAAGAATATAACTAAGGAATTGGTAAGCCATAATATCATTTGGAGGGAACAAGCCAAACACTAGAAAGGTGACATGAAACTACCCACAGAGCAATAAGGAAAATATTGACTTGGGAAGCAACTACTTTTGAAAGTAAAGTTTAAACCATGGGGAGATGAATCAACAAAGGTTAGAAATAATATAAAAAGGAGAATGATATTTTATAGTCAATAATGGGTGATTCAAAACACACTTTTGGTAAACCATTGAGGTAAACAAAACTCAATGACCATTATGAATAGATGAAATGACACAAATGGGTGACGTTACGAAGATTGTTTGGTCAAGTGACACCAATTCCTTCCTAAACAAGACTGATGGGGACTTAACAAATTGGGAAAATTCCTTAAGTCATAATAGTTTCTTTATTTCCCTAGGTTTGTTTTTTAAATGATTTTTTTGGATTTTATAATTTTATGAAGAAAGAATCAACTAATGATAGAGAGAAGAGGTGGACACTAACTTTGAAATAAAATGGGTTTTCAACCATGCAAGGAAACATACGATCAAAAGAAAGAAAGGTGACATATACACAAAAATCAATGGATACCCAAGTGCATGTCTCTCATTTAATGGCGATGGTTTTGATGCAATTGTCGTAGAAATGAAAAAAAAATAATAAGCAATATATGGAAGTGAGTAAAAAACATAATGTGCCAAAAACAACAAAATGAAGGGGTGGGAGCCCCCATGGAAATGGTTAGAACTAGATTACATATGAGAACGAAGATCCATATAAACAATCAAGCTACATGGGCTCTTGGTTCTAAATATTATTAGGATGGGTGCCAAATGGAAAAATGGTACTACTCTAGGGTAAACCATCATAGGAAGGCTCCAAGTGAAGAAGATGGTTCCAGATAGTGTCTTCTAAGGTCTTTGGCTTGTCAAACTCAATATTTTTCCGATAGGTCTGAGGTAACCCACTAATAAATCGTTTCACTTTTACCTTTTCATCCTAATATAAATATTTTTATAGGAATATTTAGAAAGATAAAGACACAACATATCTCCCTTATGAAACAAGAGTTGGAAAGTATGAATTAATTGAAGTCCCTAGTTTCCTTTTGAAATTAACCTACACAATTTTTTAACAAATCAATTAATTGAAGTCCCTAGTTTCCTTGATGGTCAGCAGTAAGCTTGATGGTCTAAATATAAGTAAGCGAAAGCAGAGGGGCAACTGAGCTCATCAATAGGACGTACCCGGTACAGACTGTCTCCTCTTTGTGGAGGGACCTGGGATGTCTTGATGAGTGCATCCAAGATACGTACTCGACGGTTATGCCATCCTCTTTGTGGAGGGGTCTGGGATGTCTTGAGGATCTCCTCCAAGGAGGTACACGATTTCTAGACCTTCCTCTTTGTGGAGGGGCCCGGGATCTCTTGAGGAGGATGACTTGCCATTATAGTGAGCCCCCTAAAGGGGAAGGGGTGCGGTATGTATATTTTGGCTCGCCCGACCTAAGAAGGGTGAGGAACGAAAGTACGAAAGGTTGGAAAGGAATGTTGACACACACCTAAAGGGGAAGGGTGGGGGTATGTGTATTTTCACCCTAAAGGTTGACTTTGAGTTACTTTGAGTGACATCTGACAGGGAATACTTGAGGGGAATCCCTTGAAGTCCCTTATGAAACAAGAGTTGGAAAGTATGAATTAATTGAATTAAGTGGGGTTTAGGGTTTTAACACATATATCCCTTATGAAACAAGAGTTGGAAAGTATGAATTAACTGAAGTCCCTAGTTTCCTTTTGAAATTAACCTACACAATTTTTTAACAAATGTTTCATAACAATTGATGATGGACATAACTACATCGTTGGTATGATTAGGCATAGTCGCGCAAAGCTCC
>SNQJ01S0024747.1:29481-62627 GCA_010110895.2 Picea sitchensis | reverse complement strand
AAACCAAAGCCAAGAATAGTGTCGCAAAGTCTCTTAAAGTCACGTATATATAGATAAAATAGTCAACTAGCCGTTAACACCGACCAATGAGATAGGCAAAATTTTCGTCGCTATTGCCATGAAAGTTAGTCGCTATAGCGACGCAAATCCCGACTAGATTTAAATAATATTTTCATCGGTATTGTGATGAACTTTTGTGGCAATATTGACGAAAATCCCGCCCTGTTTAAAAAAAAATATGAAACTAGTTGAAGCGTGGAAAATTTTCGTGGAATAATCCACCCATATGTAGTAGTGAAATGGTGAATTATGACGAAAATAAGTTGGGCTTTGATGAAGAAACATGGAGGTTGATGAAAGAAGCCAACGAAATTTTAGAGAGAATGAGATCCTTCACAACAATATGGGATGTGTGGTATGAAGGAAAGAAACCTCGTTTTGCGGACGAAGGTTGCCAAGTCTTGGTGACAAGTTTTCCCAAGGAAAGGGAAGCCACAACCACTTTCATTGATGTCGCAGAGCAACAAAGTTTGTTTGAAGTCATCAATTCCATCACTTGCGAAGAAGGTTCAGGTCACCATTGTGCAAGGTATTGCCTAGAAGTAAGACAAGCTAGAGAACAACAAGAATCATGTAGCGAAGAGGAAAAGGAAGGAATTGGAAGGATGAACTCATCAAGGGTGGAGTCACTCACCAAGGGGATGCCCATGACAGAGGTAGAGTCAAGGAAAATAAGTAGGACGAATTACTTGACCGTAGAGGTAATCCAATTCGTTGCTTCTTATGCAATCTTAACCATTTCACATGAAATTGTCCTTTAAAGGAGACGTTGGAATGGATGGTTGAAAACCAAGAGAGTATTGTGACACAAAAGCTTTCATTCTTCGGTGAACTAAACCAACTGCTACTAAAACCGACATGAATATCAATGAATTTATAGGTAAGACTATTCTATATGGATAATATATGTCATGCCATTTTCAGTGATATCTGGAACGTCACATAACTCCTCATGGTTAGAGAGTTATGGCCATATGAAGTTGGAGAACCCTCATGATTTATCTAGAAGCCCCTAGAAGGTCAAATAAGTCAATTATTATAGAAGCTCCTAGAAGAACTGTACTAGTCAAATTGATGGTAACTAGGAGTTAATCATGGGTATAGTTTTTGCATTAAGAAAATAATTAAAAATAAATTAGTTGCAACACGAAGTTGTGATTTTGGTAATTATGGTAAAGTAGTTGTGATGAGAAGATTGAATAATCAAAGTGGTTGACCAAGAAATAAATTAAATAATAAAGTGGTTGCTACAACAAGAAGTTAGTTAAGGGAAAAGAAGTTATGAATTGACTAATTATAGAAAAGTTAGTTGCAACAAGAAGTTCTGAGTAAAGATAAATTATTTAAATAATAAAGTACTCAAAGTGGTTGAAAAGAGAAATTATTTAAATAGTAAAGTGGTTGCAACAAGAAGTGGTGAGTTTACTATTTATGGATAAGTCAAAGTGGTTGCAAAAGAAATTAATTAAATAATAAAGTTAGTTGCAACTAGGAGTGGATAACTTACTATTTTTGGGAAGTGGTTAAGTTAAGTGGACAAAGTGGCTAAGTGGACAAAAGTTGATACTTCTAGAGGAAACTACTTGGAGAGTATAAATAAGAGAGAAAGGGTCTTTGTAGCACCTCAAGAGTGGACTTAAGCACGCACGCTCCTTCCATGCAATGAGATAGACAAACCGGGCGAACTGGAGGGCACTCGATCACTTTATAAACGAAGTGGGAGTCTTTGGGCGCATCGTCGTGCCAAAGATGACTTCACACACCCATGACTTGCCAAAGGAGTTGTGTGTAAAGACTTGTTGAAGGATGTGAGCAAGTGGGCACCCCATGGTGATCATGGGCACCCTCGCAGAAGAAACCGAAGGAAAACAAAGTTGGGCACCCCATGGTGGACATGGGTGCCCTCACCAAAGATAGATGGTTGGATGGATGAGTGCATTGGCAGCAAGAGTGCCCAACTAGCCAGAGGTGCGAGAGAGTGACTTGGACAATTTGGGCGAGCCAACCAAACGAAGTTGGTGGCGCTCCACTCCTTGAGAGTGTGCCAAGGGGAGTTTCCAACAAATGAAGAGTGTTGTGAACAAAATCAAGAAATGGACCGAAGATGTGACAAAGTATTGGATTGGGCATTGGCGATGAAAAAATGAAGAAGTTGGTTAGTGTGGGCGGAGTGCATTGAAAGAGCGTGCACCCATGGAAAAGTTGATTTCGCGAAGTAAGAAGTTGGCAAGAGTTGGAGGGGCATGTTCGGTGGAAACACACACCCACAACGCACGTTGGCTTCACAAACATGGACATGGCATTGCAGATAAGAGGGAGGGCATGCCTGTTGGGCATCCTATATAAACCGAGCAAAGAAATCCATTTGGAGGAGAAAGAAGCAAGAAGGAAAGATGCAAGAGATCATTTGGTCAGGGTGCGTTTGCTAGATCAAAGTATTTTGGTTACAAGGAGGCAATATGATATTTGGTTAAGTCTAGGAATTATAGGTTGGTTGGTCTGAGGAAAGTCAGAAGCTATTCAACTATGAAGCAAGGTGATGAGATTTTCACACAAGTCTTCTAGCTGCGGTTGTGGAGGAAGAGTGCGCATTGGTTAACTCGACGAGGAAGAGTTGGCGTTCTCACAACAAGTTATTGTAACCAAATCTCCCCATTGAGGAATTTCTTTGTGTGGCACAAGTTGAGCTCGACACACTTCTATTTTATATTAGATTTTGGATGTTAGTCTAGTTTGGCCACTCACAAGTAGTTTCATTTTGTACTTGTATGAATTCTTATTTCACTATTGTTGAAGATAACTAAGTATAAGACTTGCAAACATAAGTTAAGTAAGGAAACAAGAATAAGTGTTAGGTGTATCTCAGGTCAAGTACTTTGGTTTGGCCTTGCCATTTTAACGAAAGGTGTCGATGCCACATGGAGCTGAGGATGTTGAGATTCCACAACACAATCATGATCCTGAGCCCCATGATAGATGGTATCAAAGCCTATTTGATTGGAGACGGATGATATCAGAGTAGACTCGACCCATCCTTGCTACTGCAGTCAGAACAATTGTGAAGGAGGGGGTGCACATGTTGACAGAACAAATGGTTGAAAAAGTAATTCTGCAGTGACAGAAGGGTGCACAAACACAGAGTTTTAACAGTAACCACTGAAGGCATACAATTATGAAAAGAGTGAAGAACAGATGATGGGAACGATGAATGATGATGAAAATAAGCTAATCTTTGACAAATAAATGTGGAGGTTGATGAAAGTAGCCAATAAAAGTTTAGAGAGAATGAGATCCTTCACAACAAGATGGGATGTGTGGTATGAAGGAAATAAACCTCTTTTTGTGGACAAAGGTTGCCAAGTCTTGGTGACAAAATTCCCGAGGAAAGGGAAGCCACAACCACTGTCGTTGACGTCGTAGAACAACAAATTTTGTTTGAAGGGGTCAATTCCATCACTTGTGAAGAAGGTTCAGGTCATCATTTCGCAAGATATTTCCCAGAAGTAAAGCAATCTTGCAAACAACAAGAAACCTATAGTGAAGAGGCAAAGGAAGGAATTGGAAGGATGAAATTTGCAAGGGTGGAGTCACTCACCAAGGGGGACGCCCATGCTAGAGGTTGATTCAAGGAAAAGAAGCAGGTCGAATTACTTGACCACAGAGGTAATCCAATTCGTTGTTTCTTATGCAATCTTAACCATTTCACACAAAATTGTCCTTTGAAGGAGACGTTGGAATGGATGGTTGAACAACAAGAGAATTTTGCGATGCATAAGCTTGAATTCTTCGTTTAAGTAAACCAACTGCTGCTGAAATCGACAAAGGCAATTATGGAAGAGGTTGAGGAATTGACAAAGAAACTAGATGAGTTCAAGATGTAGAACCATGGACAACGATCGCAAGACAAGGATGGAAGACTTTGTTTTGTGGATGCGACGATGAGTGGGGTGAAGATGGAAGTGCTGGTTGACACCGAATCAACTCACCATTTTGTAACTTGGGATGTGATGGTGGCTTTGTTGGATGATCATGTGATGATCTTGGGGTAGCAATTTCTCAAGAATTCCAAAGAAATTCATGTACTGCATGAGGGTTACTAGGTGTTCTTGAACGAATCCAAATGCCAACTGTGCCCATGACGACGAAGAGAAAGATTATATGGAAGCTTAGAAGTTTTATGATCAGGTTGGTTGAGGGAGTCTACGGAAGTGCGGATAGACCCCATAACATGAAGCAACAACAAGAAGTAACTCCAACAAAGTTTTCTTTAGGTGTCATGAAACAGAGGGAAAAAAGTGTACAGAGGTTGACAACATTGGAGATTTCAATGAAGTCTATCATGAATAAGATAGATCGATTGTGGAGCTTGCATGACCGAGAAAGAGTTAGGGAGGATGAGCTGAAGTCATCCATCACAACACTTGTAGAAGTCAATATACAAGAAACGCAACCCGAATCACCTTGCTCCCAACTGGTTTACGATGAAGTTGAGGAGGCTTGGTCAGACAAATCACTTACACCACAAACTCTAAGTGTTGAGATGAAGGAATGCACAGAGGAACTCACTCAACCAGATTTTGAGGATGAGGAAGAAGTGGGCATGGAAGATCGAGATCATGTAGCGATCGTGAACTATTGTAGACGTGCGATGGGGATCTATGATTTTGAGCTTAGTGTAGAACAACTTGAGAAGTTGAGATGCTCACCGAAGGAAGTCAAATTGGTCCTAAGTTACTTGTAGACAGAACATAGATCAGACACATTGTTTTCCCAGAGACTTGGTGGTGGCTTCCAGGAATACTTGGTCTGTTGAGCTTGGAGGTTGTACATGTTGCCAGGAAGTGGGAAGTGCAGCCTTGGTGCCTTGGTGAAGAGGTGCCATAGAAAAACTTGAAGTGAAAAACTTGAAGTGAAGACAAATATTAGTTTGATTGTGAAAAGAAAGTCAGTACATGAAGGTGCAGACAAAAGTTGCGAAACCGAGTTGGAGACTTGGTGAAATTTTGGCAAGGGTGGGTAACTTTTCCTGGAGCTCGAGGATTGGACCAAGAGACACTACTTGTGGAAATAAAAAAAATTGGGAACGTGGAGAAGTTCGTACTTGTAGGATAGACGCAGCGGCCAGACTAATCACCCGACTAGTCTAAGATGTGGGAACTATAGCTATGTGTGGAAACATGGACTTGGGTTAGTTCTGGATACAACGAAGGTCGTGAGAAGTTCAAGACTTGGGAAAAACTTGGTGGTCATCGCAGCAGGAAAAAACGACATGTAACATTGAGGCCAAAGGTGCTGCTTTGCACAGATCAATGAGAAACATGGCGTGCAGATGCATATGACAGTTTGAGGTATAGATGAGTGTCGATTTCGATCACAACAAATGAAGTATGTTGGGATTTTTGAGGATGGAAACCACTTTGAGTGGGGGAGCATGTAACACCTCAAAAGTGGAATTGAGTGTGGGCACTCCTTCCATGCAACGAGATGGGAAAACCGGGTGAGTTGGAGGGCACTCGGTCACTTTATAAACGATGTGGGAGTCTTTGGGTGCGTCATCGTTCCAAAGATGACTTCGCATGCCCATGACTTGCGAAAGGAGTTGTGTGCGAAGACTTGTTGAAGGTTGTGAGAAAGTGGGTGCCCCATGGTGATCATGGGTGCCCTCACCAAAGAAACTGAAGGAAAATGAAGTTGGGTGCCCCATGGTGGACATGGGCACCCTCACCGAAGACAGATGGTTGGATGGAAGGGTGTGTTGTAAGTAAGAGCACCCAACCGACCAGATGTGCGAAAGAGTGACTTGGACTCTTTGGAAAAACCAAGGGGTAGCTAACCAAATGAAGTTGGTGACACTCCACTCCTTGAGCATGCGCCAAGGGGAGTTGCCAACAAACGAAGAGTGTTGCAAACGTCAGTAAGAAACAAATCGAATATGTGATGGAATATTGGATTGGGCACCTGCGATGGGAAAATGAAGAAGTTGACTGGTGTGGGTGGAGTGTGTCGAAAGAGCGCGTGCCCATGGAAAAGTTGGTTTCACGAAGTAAGAAGTTGGCCAGAGTTGGAGGGGCACGTTTGGTGGAAATACACGCCCACAACACATGTCGAATTCAAAAACGTTGACATGGCGTTGCAGACAAGAGGGAGGGAATGCCCGTTGGGAATCTTATATAAACCGAGCAAGGTAAGCCATTTGTAGGAGGAAGAAGCAAGAAGGCAAGAGGCAAGAGAACATTTGGTCGGGGCGTGTTTGCTAGATCAAAATATTTCGGTTACAAGGAGGCAATCTAAGATTTGGTTAAGTTTTGGAATCACAGGTTGGTTGGTCTAAGGCAAGGCATAAGTTATTTAGCTATGAAGCAAGGTGATGAGAGTTTCACAAAAGTCTTCTAGTTGTGGTTGCAGAGGAAGATCACGCACTGGTTAACTCGATGAGGAAGAGTTGGATTTTTTGCAATAGGTTATTGTAACGAAATCTCCCCATTGCGGAATTTCTTTGCGTGGCACGAGTTGAACTCGAGACACTTCTATTTTATATCATATTTCAGGTGTTAGGCCTATTTGGCTGCCCACAAGTAGTTTTTTTTGTACTTGTATGAATGCTTCTTTTACTGTTATTGAATATAACTAAGTATAAGACTTGCAAACATAAGTTAAATAAGGAAACAAGACTAAGTGTTAGGAATAGCCGGGTCAAGTACTTCAGTTTGGCCTTTCCATCGAATGAAAGGTATTGGTTCCGCACAGAGCTGAGGATGTTGAACTTCGACAACTCAACTGGGATCCCCAGCCCTGTGATAGTCTCCCATTAGCACCTATTGAATATCTATATTGTGAAAGGTTATTTGGGAAGGTATTATTGATAGAAGAAAAGTGCGACAAATAAATTGTGGCAGGAAAATTGTGGCAGAAAAAGTGCAGCAGAAAAATCGTGGCAGGAAAAGTGAAGCAGAAAAATCGCGGTAGGAAAAGTGCGGAAGAAAAATTGCGGTAAGAAAAGTGCGGCAGGAAAAGTGCGGCAGAAAAATCGCGGCAGGAAAAGTGCGACAGAAAAATCGCGGCAGAAAAATCACGACAACAGAATCGCAACAACAAAACCGCAGCAACAGAATGCTACAAGAAGAAAAATGCATGGTTTTCATATGTGTAGTGTTGAATCTATGAATTTGGTTGAGGGTTTGCCTTGTAAATCTGTTGGATTCCCTCTTGGAAGTTTAGGGCTTGCTGTGGAGTTGATATGAGGCAGATCTACTGAAGTTTAGTATTGATTCATGTTTGAGGGATTTTGGTTGAGGTATTTTGTTGAAGTTATTGGTACAGATAGAGGTTGTATAACAATGAGGTTGTGGCACATGGTTGATGTGAGGATTTATGGTATTTGATTTATGGAGAGTGTGGTGCATTGTTAGAGGTATCTTGTTGGTTATCTTGGTGTATGGTATTGGTATATGGTATAGGTATATGATTGGGTACATGGATGAGATACATACTTGAAGTACACAGATGTTGTACAATAGTTATTTCATTATGTAGATTCATTTATATATGTATGCTTATGTTGGATATTGGTGAGCACCTTTTTGTAGATGTTGGATTCTCGTATGCTCTCTATCCTGATTGAGAAGATCGAACAAACGACCCCATGTGGAGCCAGATGTTGACTGCCTCTTCAAATAGGGGGTCAACTCCATGTACCATGAAGATATGCATCAACAGATGCAAACATGTCGAAGACTAGTTGGTTCTGCAGTGCATTTTTTTTGCTCCAACACACAGTTTTGTAAGCGGGATTACCATAACCCTGCGCAGGTTTATAATGTAATAGGTATACATGGATCATGTTAGGTCAGTTTCCTTAGGGTTTCTTCATTAGGAGAGTTCCTTTTGTTGAGTGTTTTTTATCCTCAGGAGGTTAATGTGGTCTAACCAACCGGGTTAATCTCCCTTGAGTTTTTCACTCCCACCCAATAAATCCTCCAAAGTGGTGAAATGAATTCTAATGAAGTCATTCCTAGGTAGCTAGTGTTTAGGAATGTTGTAAATGACCATGTAAGACAACACACGAAATTTTGCGGAATTCCGTCAAGTTTAGCCAGGTTTTTCTAAGTTTCAGAATTAATTAATTAATTAATTAATTCTGGGTAATTAATGTAAAACTTAGGTCTCGGGATCTTTAATAGGGGTATTTGTACTCAAAATAAAGCTAATGAGACCCCCTAAACCCATGGGCCAAGTTTCAACTCAGTCAGACAAGTTTTGCTAGGTTTTTTGTCCACTTAAGAGTTTTTCGAGAAAACGACAATTTTAATTGCCAAACCCAGGACATGGGAAAATGTCAATTTTGTAATAATGAGTCAAATTAAGTGAAGTAAGTGGAAAATAATGATGAGATTTACCCCACCATAATTTTCCTACCCTTTACCTACCCTTTTAAACCCACCTTTAATTATTAATTAATTATTAATTTATTTCCCTTTTGGTTAATACGTCTCCCTTTTGGGTGATATGTCCCCACTCCATGCATTACTTGGTAATGTTTTAATGTTTGGTTGAGGGACCCTCCTCATGAGGTGCACCCTTCCTCCTAGACTTCACATCACACTTAGAGTGTGGACTCCACACTCCAACCCCACACTCTCTCAAACCTCATGCACTTCTTCCTCACCTCACGTCCCTCACATCACACTCACACATTCCTTTTGGATGTGTGTCCCCTCTCCCACGTGATGCTTGAAAAATTACTTAATGGAAACATGGGTCCCTTCTCCTTCATCCAATAAGACTCTTCTCTCGTGCCACTTCATCCTTCCACTCACCCTCACGCTTTCCTCCTACCTCACGACTTTCCATTCTCCCCTCACGTTTTCCCTTTGGGAAACTCATGCTTTTCTTTGGAAACATACGCTTTCTTTCTTGAATAAGGTGGAAACATCTCCATAAAAGAGGAAGGTTTTTTCAAAGAAAAGGCATGGACTGCTTCACTTGCCAGATTCACCCCTCCTTGCTTGCTTTATCCTCTCCACTTCACCATCTTGCCATTTCCCTTCACCCTAAAAGCCTATCATCTCATTGGTGGATTTTCTCATTGAGCTGTCTTCACCTTTGGATGTTTGACACTTGTTGAAGATTCAAGAGGGGTCTCCTTAGCTTCTCAATCTATTTAAGAAACCCCTCACTCCCTCATTTGACATCATTCTTCACAGTATTGTTATGCTACCAAATTCTTCCCATCCCTCTCTCTCTCTCATTACTTCCACATTGCTTCACTGGTTTTGGCTTCTTGAAGAGCTTGTGGCAGCATTGATGCTACAACCTCTTCCCATTTAATAATACATAAATTACTCTGGAGGATACTGTGGCATTCAAGATTAGTCTGGATTTGCCATTCATTGTGAGGTGATATCATTCTGAATCTTTATGTGTTTTGGTAAATAGTTTCTCAAGTAAATTAGTTTACTAGGCTAGGTGAGGAAATAGTGTAGTTGCCCACCTATATATTTCGTGCATGCTTATTTAATAGAAACTATGTTGCATTGTCTATGCATGCATGATATTATCTATTGTTCCATATCACTTCTAGTTTAAGTTTTGCAGATCACCTCTATGAAGTTGTTGGGATAGCTTTAAGGACGAATGTACCCTCATCTTCGCTTACACTTCACTAGCATTCTCTGTCCCTCTTCCTCATTCTTTCAGATTCGGTTTTTGGTATCTAACATGCTTAGATTGGTCACTTAATCAATACAATTTTCTGGTTTTTGTATGCACGGAATTTCTGCCTAAAAACAAAAATTTCATTAACTTTTTGAGTGTGTTGCAGCTCAAATCAACAAGTAATAGCTTGCTGATTTTTACAGGTTCTTACCAGGACATGAGGGCATGCTACCCAATTTTCATACACAACACACCCTTAGAACAATTCCTTGAAGTGGTAACAGTTTCTCATCTTTCTTTTCTCTCTAAAATACTGTAAACGCAAGCCTGAAGGAGTTGTACCCAAGTGGCTTTCTCTCCTTTCCTTCAGTCTTTACTTTGCAAACTTAGCTAGATTAGTCGTGATTTCTACATGCATGCTTAAAGCTAAACTAATCTAGAGTAGATCTCACACTTAACACATGCTAGATTAGAGCATGTGGTGGCTTAGATTAGATCTCTATTTTCCGTTGCATGCAAATTTCATTTTCTCTAATCTTTATCTTACACATGCGCATGCTAACACTGGTTTCATAAAGGCATAAAGTAATCATCTTTTACAATTCTGCAAGTTACTTTCAGTTCTTACATTTCACATGTGCAATCCAATAAACTAAGAACTCAATCATTAATTCCAGTTTGGGTCCCCAAGGCCTCTCCGAAAATTAAAATTTTAACTTGCAATCCATTTGTTTAAAGGCCTCAGCCTTCATCATTTTTAGTTCTCAGTTTCAAAAGCATTTTAGTTTTTACATCTACATGCAATAATAGAACTAAATTTGCAACTTCATTGTTTAAAGGCACCAGTCTTCTTATCTTTCAGTTTCAGTATTTTGGCAATCCTTTGTTGAGCAAGCTACAAACACTCAATCACACTTTGCAATATTTAGCTCATAGGTCTAAAATTTATTAATTAGACTTAATAGGACACCATAACTCACCATCTTCGCCACTTAAAAACTGGGGTTTTGAGGAAAGCCACAGAAATTTTTCCGAAGTACTCGGCCTTAGGGTTGACCTGTGAAGCTAGGGTAGGCTTCGTTGCCTCACTTCTTGAGCATCCAACAACCACTTGGTAATAGGGGGAGGAGAGTTTTTGGGTTGACACCTAGATAGGGCTAAAATTAATCTCACAATTAATCACTTAATTTAATTTTCAATCTACAACATCAACAATACAATTACACACTTGCAAGATCACTGATCTCACTGTCTTTTAATTTATTTTTATATGCAAGCTATCTTTGATGTGTTGTAGAAATAATATCTAAGTGGTTAAATCCTTCATTTGGAATATTTGGCTTTCCACGTTTTTCATCTATCTTTAATTCTTGTACTTGTGGTGTGATCCTTCAAGAAGTGCGCATCCACCTGGAAGCATTCTCTTGATTGGGTCCTGAGTGATTTGCGTCTCTTGGCCATTGAAAACCAGTCCAACGGAACTCTATCTGTTGTGAGCATGCTTGGTTTCATGTGTTGATGATTGCTTTATCTTGAGTATCTTTAATTCCTACACATGCAAGTAAACTTGTTAGTATATTGTATATCATGTATCTAGTCTTAATCTGTATATCTTAGATATTCTTTGTATCTAGTCGTATCTATCTTGTTGTAATACTTTGTAACTTATAATTATCTTGTAACGAACATCCCCTTAACTTAGTTGACCCCATTGCCCAATCTTAGGCACTAGTCTTAGTTTCCCTAGGAAAAGGTTTGACTCTCATACTTAGATAGTTGCATCTTGCATTTGTTGATTAACATCATAGGCTAGATTCCGCCTGACCTTTTAACCAATTAAAACCAACTCCTAGAAATTTAAAACTCTTAATCTCATCTAGTAACTAGGGTCTACCCCCCTTGGCTTCCCTAGGAGTTAGCCTAGATGGAAAAGGTTCAAGTCAAAGTGACAACATGGACTTTGAACCTAGTCATTGTGCCTCCGAGGACACACTAAGTGAGCAGGACGTAGCTCATGTTTGCAAGTGTGTATATAGACGGCAACAAAACCATTATCTTAAATATGTTTCAATAATATATTGATGAGGAGTCAGGACCCTTCCAATGCAACTCCATATTCTCTATCAAAAATATAGACTCCAAACCTCAAATACATAAAAAAGAGAATGGGTCACTATTATCTATAGAAGTGTTGAATCATAGGCTTAATAACCTTGGCATGAATGTAAATCATTTTCCTTCTAAGTTTGTAAGTGCCACATACCCCTTAGTTCAGATCAGGGCAATAAATGGGGCCTAGAAATTGTCAGAAATGGGATTTTGTGTGGGAAGAGAAAACTTGCAATGTGGCCTTTGCTACCTTGATTCTATTGCAGATCCATGTAAATAGAGCAGTTATCCCTTGGGAAAAATTGAAAGGATGTGAGAAGATCAATGTTTTTCAAGTCAAAATCCAAAATGCAAATATTCATTAATTAGATGGATCCAACCAAAATCCATTTTCCTCTCATTACCTCCAAGAATAATAGATTATTCAGGGACTATTGCCTTATGTTCATGATAGAGCATGGAAATAATATCTTGACTCAGAAAGAACCCACTCTACTGATACTTACTATCAATTATCCATGTAATGAAATAGTTATCAAAGTTGGCTATCCTCACAAAATTAGATAACCAAGAGGACCAGTAACGTGTTATCTCAATTTTATTCATGAAATAGTCAACTGTATCCCCCATCAATTTTTTCTGTGAGTAAAATTGTAGAGTAGAGTTGGCTATCCTCAGAAAATTAACTAAAGCATTCATCCTATTGAGCATCTAGTTCAAATTATTCTTTCAATTTAGCTAATATCAGGTTATCTGTGCAAAATGGTTCATTTAACATTTGTTCGATGCACCTCTGTTATGGTAGGGTTGATCATTGGCTGCATATTGTTTAATTTAATAACATTTTACCTGTTAGTTGTCGCTTTGTAATATGTGTGGTTCTACTCTGTTTCCTTATGCAGACTTACTTTGGTTCACTTAAAATTTCTCCTTTCTCACTTAGGTTCTCCTTCTTCTTGCTTAGTCATTTGGGTGCTCTATAAAATTGCTTATCCTCACTTTTTCTCTACATCCTCACCTAGGTCCTGCTCAAAATTTTTTGTTTTCACTTGATTCCTGCTACGGAATTTATTATCCTCACTTGGACTCTACTCTGAATTGTGTTTTTTTTTCAATTGGGTTTTACTTGAAATTCATTCTTCTCGTCCGGATTCAACTAAGAATTGATTATTTATCCCTATTTGGAGATCTAGCTACACTTTATCATCTCTTGGTAGCAATCCAAAGCATGGTGTTCTTCACTGTTGGGGAATTTGGTGTTTGGCATTGATTTGTTGTAACTTGCAGAAATTTTTAAGGCTTGAAGATCCAAATCCTGTCATAATTGGGTCAGTCTTCAGTAGAAGCATATGAAGAGATTTGTTATTCAAGTGTTGCTACTAGTACTTAGTTGCACTAGTGAGGTTGGGTTGGCATTCTTCCAAGAAAGACATGAAATAGTCAGGGAGGTTCAGACCTTTGGCTCTCGATCGGAGTAGCAGGGGGATGAAAACATAACATAGCAATTCCATTGAGGCCTCATAGAGTGACTATTACTTAATTTGGGGAAGTTGGTGATGGAGGCACTATTAATACACCTGCCTTTCAAAATGCCATATTCTACCTTAACACCTATGTGGATAAAGGTGGAACACAACCTTTTGTGCCAGCAGGAAAATGTTTGACTAGAAGTTTCAATATAACAAGCCACCTTACACTGTACTTGGACACTGTGGCTGTAATCCTTGGATCATAGGACTCTGAATATTTGCTAGTCATTATCCTCTTACCCTCATATGGCCAAGGCATGGAACCACCAGATGGAAGGAACTACAGTCTGATACATGGGCACAATTTGACGGATGTTGTCATAACAGGAAATAATGGAACAGTTGATGGTCAAGGAGTTTTTTGGTGGGATCGGTTCGATAATCATACACTAAATTACATTCGTTCACATCTTGTGCAAGATATTATCATTGCAAATTTGACGTTATTGAACTCGCCGTTTTGGACCATCCACCCAATATACTACAGTAACGTCCGCAGTTAAAATATTACAATCCTCGCTCCACTTAATTCACCTAACATAGATAGCATTAATCCAGGTGGGAAATCGTTATAAAGATACATAGTTTGGAATTTTTCAGAGAACTTGAGAAAAGGCACATAGATGAATAAGTGAGGAAAAAATAAGGATTGAATGTCCAGAATATGACATCTATTGGAAGATAGTATTGACTTGCAGCAAAGAAGAAAGTCAATGCTTGCTTCCATCTCAGGAAAGTCTATTTGTCACCATTTTTTCTTTTCCATTGGAAAAAAAAAGAGATCTATCAATTAGTAAATGAATTTGCAATAGATTATAGGGACTGATTTCATCAATCCTACTTAACATTGGTGATCACTATCTCAGGATAGTTTTATGGATTTCCCCTTTGGCCATTTGAGATGGTTAATATGTCCACAAGATTGGGTGCATCTATATGTATAATCATTTTGAATTTGCAAGGATAATTAGTATAGATTATTTGTGTGGGGATTATTGGTAACACAAGTTGAAGCAATCCATACACATTATCTTTTGTATCGATAAAGAAAGCCAGGAATTGTTTTGTTCGTTGTATTTGATTACGATTAATAACATTTATAGCACAAACATCACAAAAGAGTTAGAGGTTAGAGGGTATAAATAAAGACTTTGAAAACAAACTAGGTCCTTCTTGTGAAGCACAAATATATCCTGTAATAGTGGCCAAGAAGATGAGTATAGTATACCAGCTATAATGGCTGGAGAGGGTTGAGTATAGTATACCAGCTATAATGGTTGGAGAGGGTTGAGGGGAAGCCAACTTCTTGAAGTGAGAATTTGTGTTTCAATATAAGAATTATACTTTAAAAAAAAAGAACTTCGTGAAAATAAGCATATCATTCATTGCATTCACAGAAGTGAAGTACACTCTACAACTCAGATCATTAATAATCTAAATATTTTTTAGAACCAGATTATGGTGAACTTGATATTACTTATATTTAAGGTCTATCAACTGAACAATCCTACACATTGCAGAAATGATTGATATTCCCAATTAATAGGAGCTTTGACCTTTAGCCCCTGGAAATCCTAAGTGGTCCTTTTTCTGATACTATTGGATTGGAAATAAACAAGGACACTTTAGACATATATGATATTCTGAAACTTTAAAATTTTTACTTTTTGGAATGCGTTTTCAATATAATTTGTAAGGAAAGGATGTGTCTAGGACAATTTAACCTGGCCTTAACATGTCCTGTGCTAGATTGGGTAGCTCAAACTTAATTGGTTTCTTCCATTCTTCAATTATTTGTGATTTTTTGAGAACAACAAGACAAATTTATCAATATTGCCAATTATTCTCCTTTCCTGGTGAGCACTAGTTAAAGAGAGTTTAGGGTGCCTAAGATTTGTCTTGTGTGCATTTATGGTGAAATTATTCCCATGTTTGGAAAGTCAATATTGGTTTTCTCTCCTCATAAAGCTGACATCTCTCACATATAATTATGTTCTTCTCAAAATGACTCAACACACAACCAATGGGACTACATCTACGAAGTTTTGATTAATGTTAAACGTGAAATTGCATTGTTTTACCACTATAAACTCAACATCTTGTCTCACCTTACCGAAGGGATATGGATATGAATGATCATGAGTCTCTAAGACAAGCTTCTCAACCTATAGTGCATAAATAAAATTTGATGGTGAACCAAGATCAAATAAGCAATCCACTCTAGGTTGTTTCATATGGATATTGACATGAAATAATCCATTCATCTCCTTCTCCTCCTTGGGACTGTAGATGACCAATGCTACCTCGTTTTAGGTGGTAGTGCAATGAATTTTCCCATCAATATTTGAAGTACTATCCACCATTTCTTCTACCTCTAAAACTAATAGAACTTTCTTATTTCCCTTCTTTTAGAAATTCTTGGGGCATTTTTTGGTGTCTAATTTCCAACACTCTTCCTTGTTGTGCTCCTTTCTTTCACAAGACTTGCAATACTTGTTGGAAGGTATTGTTTCTTATGTCACTACTACAATCTTGTTTATAACCCACTTCTTCTTGTTCCTATCTTTTCTCTATTTCTTTTTCATTTATGTTTTCTTGTGCAATCCAAACAATTATTTTTTGTTTCCCTTCAAGTTATTGCACTTGGAAACTTGCCTCATCAATTGATTTGATATTGAAAAGAATCAATTGTTTCCAAATATAAGAAGCAAAGGCCCCAAGTACTTCATCAACATCTCAAGGATTTTGAGAGAGAATCTCAACCAAATGACTCTCTTCCTTAACTTGGAGGATAATTCTTGTATAGATTGTCCCTGCTTCTGCCTAAAATAATGTGACTCAATTTTCTAATTCTCCACATAAACAATTGTGTATCATATCGTTAAACACTTCCCAATTAGTTACTAGTGGCTCATCTTCAAGATCTCTTGATGCAACATTACTTTCCCACCATGCTAAGGCATGACCTTCAAGCTTCAAGTGGGAAAATGCAATTCTCTGCTTCCCAATGACTTCGTGTACACTGAAGTAAAAATCCAACTCTTGTAACCATTGGTTCAATATTATGGCATCGAATTTTTTCGCATATATTTTGATGTCCACATTCACCTCTACATAGAAAGGCACTTAATTTCAGTAAGGTTGCATTCTCCCATCTTGTTCTTAGTTTTAATCTTAGTATATGGTTATCTTCTCTTTTGCATAGACTCTCTCTCCTCTCATAAGTTCATACCAACACCTTTATATTGTTTTTTCTCTTTCTCCTGCTCATGTAACCATTCAATGAATGTGCTTGTCATATATGCCACTAATCCTCAAAGAAAAGCATCTACAAATCAACACAACTAGTCTCTGGAGGATCATCCATGGTCTAATTTCAGCATTAATTTCCCCTTATTATTTTTCTAATCTCAAGGTCAATAGAGACCAACTCTTCACCTTCTATGAATGTCTTCAATTGAGTGAGCATCCATTGTGTGATTCTATCCAAGGTAAGGATCAACTAGATTTGATACTGATATGATGTGTAAATAAGGGACTTATAGCCTACACATTTCACCAACATGGATTCTTTGTGGAATTAAGTTAATTTGTTGTCCCTACAATTTATTATCAACTAAGATTAATTTCTTTTCAAGGCTTATTCATTGACATGATTTTGTTTCTATGTTCATTTCCGATTCCAATTGTTTAGTTGTTTGGTTGAAATCCTCAATCAGTTACCCAAAAAGTTGTTTGTGTGTAATGTTCAACCCATTATTGTATTTTGATTCAATTAATTAAAAAAAGTTTTCATTAGAGCTTTCTCATTATGGTGTTATTCTCTTCAATCACTTCTCAACTAAAAGTCAAGTAATGAGTACACAATTGTTTCTTAAGGGTTTTGCAATGAATTAACAATGCAAAAAGATAGTAAAGAAATGAATATGTGAGTGTTACTATATCAAAATTTGGACAACTCTATGGGCTCATTGTAGGTTGAAACCATGATAGAGAATGTTAGCAAAAAATAACTAGAAAATCAGTCTAAGATTAAAAATATTTGGTAACACCTCTCATTTCTACACCTTTGATCTCCTTAGGATGTTGAATGAACAATTCAAAGGTAGTCAACCATTATGGCCAAGGAAATAGTCTTGAGAAGAAG
Organism: Picea sitchensis; assembly: GCA_010110895.2. NCBI lineage: Eukaryota > Viridiplantae > Streptophyta > Pinopsida > Pinales > Pinaceae > Picea > Picea sitchensis. The sequence continues at coordinate 45,128 of SNQJ01S0024747.1, read as the reverse complement.
ATAATTGACAATGTATGCCACTATCAATCATGTTAATTTATTAAACAATAAATCTTAATTCAACTATTGAAAAAACATGGTGAAATCATGCAGAATTCACACAGTGAATGTAAAATTTAACATAGAGAAACCCAAAGGAAAAAACTCCATCATTGAATGGCTATGGTTAGTATTTATTCCTTGATGTAAAATCATGCATAATTCAGAGAGTGAATGAAAAATTTAACATAGATAAACCCAAAGGAAGAAACTCAAACATTGAATGGCTATGGTTAGAATTATGTGGAGTCATGGAGCTTAGTTGATCTAGCATAGGGACTTTCAAACTATCAACCACATCTTAATACCTCACCACCATATTTTTCATCAATGAACTTTACCTTTTATAACCACAAATTTTATCTTCCACAACCACAAATTTTAGCTTCCACAGCCATAAACTTCAGCTTATGTAGCCATGAACTTTATCTTTTGTATCCAATACTTCATAATTTACTAAGAAACTTGAATTAAAATAATTGATTAACCTTTTTATGAATTTCACGATGATCCAATTTGGATCATCAATAAATCCTAGAAAAACGACATCTAACTATGCCACCTACACTTCTAATTGAGACTAAGTTTTTTCACCTATTTAGATAATTGAAACTCCTATAAATAGAACTAGATAAATAACTACTAACCCCTCATTTATCCATTTATTTCTAGTAATTATCTCTTAGGGAAATTTCATCCATAAAAAACCAATAGTGTTCATATGCAACTTGCAAGTAGAGGTGACAAACTAGAATATATAGAAAACTTCATAATGAAAATATATCTCATTGAAAATATTCCCTAAAGAAAGACACTTTAGGAGACAAAATTCCTTCATCTACATAACCATAACTAGAATTTGAAAAACCCTTCTTCAAAACCTAAATGCAAGTGATCCTTGGAAACGAATAAATGTACAAAAAATAACACTAAGAAAAATCAAATTGGAGGAAAGCAAACAAATAGAAAAATACGTATTCATACACTTTTGCACTTTCTAACCACTATTGTCACCTTTGTGACCATGGAAAGGTGAGCATCCATCATTCAAATTGCCAACACAAAACACTTCATCCTCCAATATCTCTGTAGCATGTAGACGATGTTGATTCTCTATGCAATGCCCAGTTCAAAATTTCAAACAAACAAACAAAAATATAAACGAGTAGAAGGGATGCTTACATATTCAAATTTCAAATTTCGATGGTATGGGAAAATGAATACATGTTGTTGGAATGGGGTTTGGCATTTGATCAATATACGGTATCCACGGACATATATAGGTACATATCGTCTAATCATGGGGTGAGTGAAAGAAGTTCGTGGCCAAAAAAGTGGCAAAGGCATGAGTAAGAACACACACTCACAAGAACGCGTGCACGTTCTTAGGAACCCACATGCATTCCTATACCTATAGGTTTGGATGTGGCCGAACCTCCACGTGGATTTCCACATAGGTTTAGTGGCATGAACATGTGCACGTTCTTAAGAATGTGTGCACGGTCTTAAGAATGCATGCGTTCCTAAGAACGAGTGCACATTCTTACTGATAAAATTATTTAAAGGGCTTGAGCGTGATTTGTGCCCATTGTGCACAAATTGCGCTCTTGTTTTGCTCATTGGGAAAATATAGTGTAGCTAGAGAGGATGAAGAAAGGGAGGATCTTGCCACCATGTCCAGGTATGTTACATTTTTCTTAATTTTAATCCAATTTAGTCATTCCAATTTAATATTTTTCTCCCAATAATCTAAATTAAAAAATTTGTAATTTAGCATTTTAAATAAAAAAGGAACATAATTTACATGCCATAGCTTTTAAATTTCAGCATATATAATACAATGGAACCCTAAGACAATTTAAACCGCTTAGAAGAAAACAAAGAAGATCAAAATCCCAACCCACCACTACCAACACCACATAATGTAAACATTAAAATGGATGAGGGGTTGGTTATATTAAGAACCATTGAGGAACAATTAAGGGAGATTAGAGAGCCTAGAAAAGTCTCCTTGGCCACTTATTTCGACATCTTTGTGCAGTCCCTTGCAAGTGTCCAAGGGAAATTGACCTCTATTTCTAATTATAGGGAAAGAATGTATGAGTACTATAGAACTGGTTTGGACATAAACCAAGTCAAAGAACTGGGAATTTCAAATCAACACATATTGTCTATTTTTAGGGATCCTAGAAATGGAAAATAACTACCATTGACCAGGAAACACATCTTCATTGACTGGTGCATCCATCCCAAGATTAGTCAAAACTGGATGAATAGGTTGTATATGGTTTTTGATAAACATCTCTGCAATAATAGGGAGATGCCCTTATATTTTCGGAGGAAATTATGGGCTGAGTTTATTGTGGGTAAGCATGTCAACTACTTTGACATTGGTGACTTCCAGGGGGTGGGTCGAGGGTCCACACATGATCGAGATCATGTCAGGTGCGACCTCATGTTAGGTCCATGTCCCCCTAGGAAAATGCCTAACCCCCTACCCAACATCATCCTATTGCAGAGAACTTGCAATAGGTACAACTAGTCATCTCATCATTGAATCATAGCCTAGTGCAACACAGTATCTTTGTTGCACTATCTTGGCAAGAGGTGCCTGCCAGTGACATTGATATATGGGTTGGAGTGTCAACATGCATAAGAGAGTACAATGAGGAGAGGGAACATGGACATAGCATCCGTCCATGTAAAATTCATAGATGCTCGAGTTGCGGGAGAACATGCTATGGGCCTATAGAGCCGAGTGGACAACATAGCTTCACGGAGGAGGTTAGTATCTTAACCCTCTCTATGTTCTTCATCATTATATATTTATTTTTTTATTTTGTGTATTTATATAGATATTTGATTATATGTTGTTTTGCAGTTGTTGCATCCCAACAGTAGACCCTCTACTCCTATGGATGCATCAATGCCTAGCCCCACCACTGATGCAAAAGTAGAGGCATCATGTTCATCGGGTGCACTGTACACACATGTATGTATCACATTTGATAGATTCAACATAGTCATTTATTTATTTTATGACATCCTCAATTTTTTTTATATGTTCTCGTGTTTCTACAGGATTTGGCACTAGGAAATGTCGGGGAATGTCCATCTAGGATGGACAAGTCACCAGCGGTACATGTATCATGTGTAAAGTTAAATATCAAATAATTCTCAAATTGTTTGTGTTTATGTTTTTGAATTTTACTATTTGGTACTAATATTTCAATTTTATTCATATGTATGCATGCTACCGAGGTATAGTAGTATTGCACCCCTTGGGCACTTGGGAGTTTCTTCTGGGTTACCTTTCTCCAGGCCTAGGGTGTTGGAATCACTTGTACAACCTATGAAGTTCCATCACATCCCACTTATCTGCCACCCACCCCCACCACCACTTTCGGCCCCATTGACAGAGACTGCCATAGTAGAGGTTGTATCGGAGCAGGTTGTACAACTTAGTGCTCCATCTTCCAGTGAATCTCCATCGATGCTTGAGATATTCATGGTGAGATATTGCATTGATGATAATTTTTTTATGTTTCATGAATTTTTTTTTACGCATATTTTTTTAATTTTCTTGACTTGATCCTTGTAACTGATGCAGAGTGGAATTGTGGAGAGATTTGGGTTGCGGAGGAGAGTAACACCCTCACGATTGTCAGTTTCATATGCAGTGAGTTGTCTTAGGTTAAATTACAAAGTATCATTTTGTATGTCTATTAATTCATTGCTGAAAAAAACTTATATCAGTGTTTATTCTTTGTGCAAACTCCAGAGCGTCGAAGCACGCCCAAGCCTAGAACCTCTCGAGGTGCATCCTTGAGCAAGAGAAGAAAGTTAGATTTCTAGGATTCTCCTTCGGGTGGAGAGGGTGGAAATGGTCAATGATTGACCAACTAATGCTATTTTGTATCTATGCCATGATATATATGTTTTTTTTATGTTAGGGAACTTGTTGTCGGTTTGTATACTCGGCACGAGTTGCCATTTTGTAAAAAATGTACAATTTAGACGATGTTGAGTATACACACACACACACACACACACACACACACACACATTTCATGGCACATTTTTTTATGAATCTTGTTGTTTCTACATTTGATGTTGATGAATATATGAATTTCAAAGTGTTTGAATTCCAAAGTGTATGGATTTTATGTGTATTAATCCCTTGATTTGTTTTTAAAGTGATTATAAATACTAACATTACGCATTAAGGAATAACTTGTGGTGGAAAAGATTGCTAAGTGCTAAATCCATAAGCAATTAATGGTTCTCATGTAGCATTGCTTGCTAATCAACCATGTATCTCTACATCATCGATATATCATTCCTTTTGAATTATTTGCATGAATGTTGTGGATATCCATATACTAACTCATAACCAACAAGACAAACTACCTATTGAATTATCTCCATCTAAATCCAATGACAATCCACACTCAAATAGGGTCACTTGAAAATATTGTGACCTAAAAAAATGGCATATTACAATAATTTATTATAGAAATAAATTTTCTCATTTATCTTCTACATAGTAAATGACTTAGCATTTTCAGCTCAATGTTATTTTCCAGGGCACACACATTATTCCCCTCTTTCGATGCATGACATATATAAAATCATTTTATTTATGTGTAACCCTTCATAAATGCCAAAAAGACTAGTCAAGGACTCATTAATGCACATGTTTGTTTAGATTGTGTAGTGGGTATATGTAAATTTTGTTAAAACCATCAATTATTAATAACAATTATTCAGTCTTCAATGATGTCCACACCTACAAATAAAGGTTTTGAGGTTACATTTCATGACACACCATAGAAAGTAATGCTATGCTACCAAAATTCCTTCAGGGAGAATTGAAACCATTATTCTTTTCCCTGCACCATCTGAGATTTTATTTCACATTCCTACCCAATTTTTGGGTTAGATCACACAAGGAGACAAAGGACCCTCCCAAACCCAATCCCACAAACATGTTGATACCATGCCATTGACATGACTTTCCATGCTATGCCATTTTCATGTCATTTCCATTCCTATTCCATGGCATGCCATTTCCATTTCCACACCATTGTCAAACCTTTCCATTCCATGCCATTGCCATGCCTTGCCAAGCCATTTAAATGCCAAGCCATTCCCATGCCATGTCCATGCCTTCCCATATCATGTCATTTCCATGCCAATTCTATTCCTTTCCAAGACATTCCATGGCATGCCATTCCATTGCCATGTCATTTCCATGCCATGCCATGCCATTGTCATGTAGCTTCCCATGCCTTATCATGTAGTTTCCTATTTTAACCTATATAACAATAAATATAACTTTCCATTGTCATGACATAACATTTCCATGCCTCTCCAAGACAATAAATGATATTAACTAAGTTACAACATGATAAATATAACAACCCTTAACACAAGTAATCATTAAATGAAAGGGGACTGAAAATGCAAGATTAAACTAGGGTTTAGATAACAAATGCTTGTTGAAATACAAGATGACACATAACAACCCTAGAATATTCAAGATATCAAGCCCTAGAATATGCAATACATCATTGTTATTCCTTCCAAGCCATGCCATATCATGCCATTTCCATGCCTTGCCAAGCCATGCCATTGTCATGTAGATTCCCAATATGGAACATAACAACCCTAGAATAGTCAAGACATCAAGCCCTAGAATATTCAAGAAATCATTGTCATGGCACATAACGAACCTAGAATATTGAAGACATCATTTCCATTCCATTTCCATGCCTTTCCATGCCATGCCATTTCCAAGCCATGCCATGCCATTTCCAAGCCATGCCATGCCATTTCCAATCCATGCATAAAATTATGCAAGGAAAAAGTCAAATCAAAATGGGGATTGCAATGAAACAAGAATAGCAAAAAAAGAAACATCTCCATGTCATTGTAATTGTTGGGTGTGTGTTATATTCTTTGCATGAGTAGTAGTGTTTGAGTGTATGCATTGGGCGCGCAGGGGGGTGTAGGGGGTCTAGGGGCAACGCCCCCGATTTTTTTTGCCTCGGGAAACGTGACACCTACCTCGGGAAACATGTCATGTATTTAGGTGGTTTTTTCGGCACATGGTTTTAGCCGATGGTTTTCTATTTCCAGTTAAGGAATTAGGGTTTTGGACTAATCCAGGTCATTGGGTTAGGGTTTTGGATGCTGCTGGCTCCTATATGTTTATTGTATTGTAAACAATGTAACACAATGAATGAATATAATATATGCTAGTTTTCCCGGTTTGGGTTTCCAGGGAAAAATCTTTGTGTAATGTTTGTATTTGACATTGTATCTTTTCTATTCTTTTCTGAATATCTGTTTACAGTAGACATTGTACAAGGTTAGAATTCACAGTAATTCCATGCCATTTCCATGCCTCACCAAGCCAATAAATGATATTAACTAAGTTACAATAAGACAAATATAAAAAACCTTAAAAAAAGTTATCATTAAATGAAAGGGGGTTGGAAATGCAAGATTAAACTAGGGTTTAGATAACAAATGCTTACCGAAATGCAAGATGACACATAAAAACCCTACAATATTCAAGACATCAACCCCTTGGATTTCCTTGACATGCCATTCCTTTTCTTTGCACGTCTTTCCTTTCCATGCCATGCATTGCCTTGCCTTTTTGTTCCATGCCTTACCTTACCATTCATTTTCATTCATTTCCTTACCATGCCATGCCATGCCATGCATTTCCTTGCCTTACCATGCTATGCCATACATGACTTGTCATACCTTTCCTTGCCTTGTATGGTATGGTATGGTATGGTATACAAGGAAATGAAAGGTATGGCATGACTTTCCTTGCCTTGGTATGGTATGATATGGTATGCCTTGCCATGGTATGGTATAATATGGTATGGTATGGTATTTCTTTCTTTGTCTTGGTATGGTATGGTATGGTATGGTATGCCTTGCCTTGGTATCGTATGCCTTGTATTTCCCTGGTATGGTATGGTATGGTATTCCTTTCCATGCATTTCCTTGGCTTCACTTTCCATACCATGCCTTTCCATCACATGCCTTGCCATGTTAATCCATGCTTTTCATTGCCTTTTCCATGCCATGCTTTTCCATACCATGTCATTCCTTTCCATGCCATGCCTTTTCATACCATTGCATACCTTTCCATGCCATGCATTTCCATACCATGCCATGCCTTTCCATGTCATGCTATGTCTTTCCATGCCTTGCCTTGCCATGCCATGCCATGTCATGCCTTCACTTTCCATGCCATGCCTTCACTTTCCATTCCATGCCTTCACTTGACATGTTTTTCCTTGCATTCACTTGCCATGCCATGACTAAATGAACAAGTTTAATACATAAATGAACAAGTTTAATACATAAATGAACAAGTATAATATGTAAATAATGCTTGTAATAAATGAACAATTTTAATACATAAAAATTACAATCAAAGGATTCATTAAGCATGTAATTCTACAACTTGTTATCCCATATATCTTATATAAAAATACTTGCATGAGAATTCCAATGTTTTGCTCAATGACGCATAGTTCAAATTTTGAAGAGGAGGTCGATTTTCAAGAACACTGTGTCGAGAATTTTTGGGTAGTGTAGTCACTTGGGCTTGGGACAAATAGACTTTTGGGATCTTACAGAACTTCATTATGTTGCTCGGTTTGGATTTTATGCCCTCGGACCAAATTGGGCACATGTCTCTGAATGGCTTGAGGAGGCGAGCTACAACTCACGATAAAACTCAAAATGGGACTATGATGGGTGAACCATCAGTTGCATTGGATCCAAAGCACCTATTTTCAGATAGGGGGTGCCCTCTGTTTTCATTATGTCCACTGGAAAACCGTTTGTTGGAGTATCTCTGACACTAGGGTTTTGACCAATGAGGCATAATGAAATTTTTGAAGAGGAGGTTGATTTTCAAGAACACTGTTTCGAGCATTTTTGGGTAGTGTAGTCATGTGGGCCTTGGAAAAATAGACTTGTGGGAGCTTACTAAACTCCTTTATGCCTCTCAATTTCGATTTTATGCCCCCAGACCAAATTGGCCACTTGTCCCTGAATGACTTGAAGATGCAAGTTGAAAATTGCGATAAGACTCAAAATGGGACTCAGATTGGAAAACCGTCAATTGCATTGGATCCATAGCACCAGTTTTCATCTGGGGGGGGGCCTTCTCAATCATTCTGTCCACCGGAAAACCGTTTGTTGGAGTGTCTCTGGCACTAGGGTTTTGGTCAACGAGGCATAATGTAATTTCTAAAGAGGAGGTCAATTTTCAAGAACATTGTGTCGGGAATTTGTGGGTAGTGTAGTCACATGGGAATGGTCCAAATAAAATTGTGGGAGATTACAAAACTAAGTTATGCTGCTCAATTTGTATTTTATGCCCCCAGAACAAATTGGCCACATGTCCTTGAATGGCTTGAAGATGCGAGTTGCAACTCACGATAAAATTCAAACTGAGAATCAGATGGGAGAACCATCGGTTGCATTGGATACAAAGCATTAGGTTTTAGCTAAGGGGGCCCCTTCGTTGTCATTCCTTCCACTGGAAAACCATTTGTTGGAGTATCTCCGACACTAGGGTTTTGGTCAATGAGGCATAGTGCAATTTTTGAAGAGGAGGTCGATTTTTAAGAACACTGTGTCAGGCATTGGTGGGTAGTGTAGTTGCATGGGCCTTGGACAAATAGAATTGTGGAAGCTTACAAATCTCCTTTATTCCACTCTATTTGGATTTTATGCCCCCAGACCAAATTGGCCATGTGTCCTTAAACGACTTGAAGAGGCGAGTTACAATTCAAGATAAAACTAAAAATAAGAATCATATGGGAAAATCGTCAGTTGCATTTGATTTGGAGCACCGGGTTTCAACAGGGGGCCTCCGCTGTCATTCCATCTAGCGGAAAATTGTTTGTTGGAGTATCTTCGGCACTAGGGTTTTGGTCAACGAGGGATAGTGCAATTTTTGAAGAGGAGTTTGATTTTCAAGAACATTGTGTCAGGAATTTGTGGGTAGTGTAGTCACATGGGCCTTGGAAAAATAGACTTGTGGGAGCTCAAAAAACTCTATTATGTCACTCATTTTGGATTTTATGACCCCAGACCAAATTGGCCACATATCCTTGAATGGCTTGAGGAGGCAAGTTGTAAATCACGATAAAACTCAAACCGAGACTCATATTAGAAAACCATCAATTGTATTGGATCTAGAGCATTGGGTGTCAGTTAAGGGGGGCCCTCTGCTGTCATTTCGTCCACAGAAAAACTATTTTTCGGAGCATCTCCAACACTAGGGTTTTGCTCAGTGCTTATTACATATGTTTGACAATTTAACACCTTGTTAGGCTAGACATGGCAATGAAAGTGAAGGAAATGCATGGCATGGCATGACAAAGAATGGTATGGGAAGGAATGGCATGGCATGGCATGTAAAGGCATGTCAATGAAAGTCATGGCATGGAATGGAAAGGAATACAAGGCAAGGCATGGAATGGAAAGGAAAGACATGACATGACATGGAAAGGTATGGTATGGGAAGGCATGACATGGAAAGGTAAGGAATGGTATGTAAAGTGAAGGCAAGGAAAGGCAAGGAAAGTGAAAGAAAGGCATGGCATGGCATGGAAAGGAAAGACATGGCAAGGAAAGGAAAGGAATGGTAAGGCAATGCAAGGCATGGATCGACTGGAAAGGAAAGGCATGGGAAGGCATGGAATGGAAAATGAAGGTATGCAATGCAAGGAAATGCAAGGCATGAATGGTAAGGAAAGGAAAGGAAAGGAAAGGGATGGAATGGAAAGGAAAGAAAAGGCAAGTGAAGGAAAGGAAACGCATGGCAAGGCAGGTCATGGCATCACATGGAAAGGGAAGGAATGGGAATGCATGGCATGGAAAGTGAAGGAAAGGAAAGGCAAGTGAAGGCATGGAAAGTGAAGGCAAGACAAGTGAAAACAAGGCATGGAAATGCAAGACATGACACGTCAAGGAAAGGCAAGGCATGGAAATGAAGGGAATGGTACGACATGGCATTTCAAGTGAAAGAAAGGCAAGACAAGTGAAGGAAAGAAAAGTGAAAGAAAGGAATGGTAAGGCAATGCATGGCATGGAAAGACAAGGTAAGACATGGAAAGGCATGGAATGGCATGGAAAGGCATGGTATGGGAAGGCATAGCATGGAAAGGAAAGGCATGCCATGACAAGAAAAGACAAGGAAATGCATGGAATGGAAAGGCAAGGCAAGGCATGGCATGGAATGGCAAGGAAAGGCAACACAAGGAAAGGCAAGGCAAGACATGTCATGGAATGGAAAGGCAAGGCAAGGAAAGGAAAGGAAATGAAAGGCATGGAATGGCAGGGAAAGACAGGCAAGGAAAGGCAAGGTAAGGCATGGAAAGGTATGGTATGAGAAGGCATGACATGGAAAGTTAAGGCAAGGCATGTGAAGGAAAGGCAAGTGAATGCAAGGCAAGAAAAGTGAAGGAAATGAAAGTGAAAGCAAGGCATTAGAAGGAAAGGAATGGCATGGAAAGGAAATAAAATGCATGGAAAGGCAAGGCAAGGCATGGCAAGGAATGATAAGGAAATGCAAGGCATGGAATGACATGACATGGAAATGAAAGGCACGGGAAGGCATGTCATGACAAGTGACGGAATGACAAGGCATGAACGAAAAGGCAAGTCAAGGCATGAGTGACAAGGCAAGGAAAGGAAAGTGAAGGCATGTAAAGGCATGGCATGGAAAGGAATGGTATGACAAGGGATGGAATGGAAATGAAAGACATGGAATGAAATGACATGGCATGGAAAGGCATGGCATAGTATGTGAATTCATGGCATGGAAAGGCATGCAATGGCATGGAAAGACATGGAATGGAAAGGAATGACATGGTATGGAAAGACATGGCATGGAAAAGGCAAGGCATGGAAAGTGAAGGAAAGGCAAGGCATGTAATGGAATGGCATGGCATGACATGGAAAGGCATGGGATGGCAAGGCATGGGATGGAAAGACATGGTATGGAAAGGCATGGTATGGAAAGACAAAGCATGACAAGTGAAGGAAAGGAAAGGCATGGCAAGGCATGGAATGACAAGTGAAGGAAAGGAAAGTGAAGGCATGTCATGGAAAGTGAAGGCATGAAATGGAAAGTGAATGCAAGGCAAGGCAAGGCAAATCAAGGCAAGGCAAATCAAGGCATGGAAATATAAGGCAAGGAAAGGCATGTCATGACAAGTGAAGGAAAAGTAAGGAAAGGCAAGGCAAGGCAAGGAAAGTGAAGGAAAGATAAGGAAAGGAACAATAAGTGATGGGATGTAAAGGAAAGTGAAGGATGGCAAGGAAAGGAAAGGAAAGGAAAGGAAAGGAAAGGAAAGGAAAGTAAAGGAAAAGCATGTGAAGGCAAGGCAAGGCAAGGCAAGGAAAAACATGGAAAAACAAGGCATGGCATGGGTATATTTTAACAACATTAAAAATAATTTAACAACATTACAAATAATTTAACAAAAATCAAAATGAAGCCAAAATTCTTCGTTTTACATACCTATATGGTCATTCAAGTAGACCATCGGGATCACTTCTAATACTGATGGTTTCCATTAAATTCTCGTGCTTAGAGTAAAGAAATACGTATTGTGCCTTTGATGAATTATTTATTGGCATTGTTTGTAGTTGGAGGTTTGTACCGATAACCAAGTTTGTAAAGTGGTATATGACTTGACTTGATTTATAATATTGAAATACATAACCACCTTTCTTTCACATTATTTCATCCTATTTCAAATATTCTCCTTTAATAACCATCGACCCAATCATAAATTCTATGCCTTCAGAGTCTGTTACTGATCGCATGAGGGTTTTATTTCCCTCTAAGCATTGTTCCAACCAATAATCAGTGTCCCATTCATGATCTCTTGGGGAAATCGTTGTGTATATGTTCCCTGCAAAAAATGGATTTCCAAAATGTGAGTCCACTTAATGACATCATAAAACATTAATTCTAGTTATTCAAAATTTAATAGAAGGATTCAACAAACCTGACAGTACGAGATCTGAGACATGATCATAATATGCTGAAATACTTGATTGGTCCTCCTCCAATTGGGATGATTTCATAGTTATACGTTGACCAATGGGGAGTGATACATGATCCCATCTATTAACCCAGTCTGTCGATTCACAATCATCCCATTCATTACTACTACATGGACCACATAGGAAAGAGAGTTTTCTCGTCCATATCTCAACTATTGCATTGTCTGATGCTCTAACTGAATGGAATCCATGAGTTCCCTAGATTGTTTTTCATTCATACCACTGTGATCGATCTACATCGACTACCTCCCAAAAATATCTATGTACATGTCCTTTCTTGTGTGATTGGTCTTCACAGGTTCTTGTTCCCTCTCCCATTACTGAAGAACACAATTCAACAATGGATTTTACATCTCGAATGAGGGAAGTAGTAGTGAAATTCATTTATTTCCTTATTAATGCTCTTTTTATGCAAGCACCTACTCCATCTAGCCCCCCTTTCTCGTTCCCGGACTCAAAATAGTTTCAAATGTGTGGTACCTTTAGTGTTTTGTGAAACATACGTAACCATTGAAATACACGAGCATTTTTTAACTAGCATGTGCAACCATCTGACCAAAACCAATGTTGATCCATCTGTATGTTCTTCTCCTTAAGGTGATTATAGAACAACTAAAAAAAACGTTGTACGTAGGCTAAGTCATGGCACTGATAATCACTTATGTATAAGTGACACTCTTTCAATATAACTTTGTTTTGTTCATTACTATTCGTTAAATGCATGTATGTGATATGTACCATTATGTTGACTTGCTCTGAGTGATAATATTGGATTTGAATCTCATTTTGTGGTTGAAGGGTGTAGTTCTTAGAAAAATCAACCATTGATAACACAGTACCAACAGGAAATGTATCTCTGCATATTCTAAAATACTCATCATGCCATCAAGCCATAGACATGCTGAATAAAATGTCATGTCTTTTCGACGAAGTCCTTCATGAATTCACAAACTCATACTTGAGACATAACCAATTGTATCTTTTTTCTTTCCTGTCCTCCATCAATATCATTTGTCACATATTTAAAGCTTTGCAATGCAACCTCCTTCCTCCCCAATTCATACTCATCGCTTACATGGATGCACTTTCTTAATAATGTCATTCCACCGCACTTGGGGAATGTCTCATCTAAGCATGCTTTTTGATAAAATGTAAAACCCTCTGGCCTTGTAGAGAAGATGCTGTGAATAAAGTCTCTAGATGACGACGCGAAAATGTAACTAGGCATTCCTGCAAAAGGGTGTTATGAAAAACACGATATATATATATATGTGTGTGTGTGTGTGTGTGTGTGTGTGTGTGTGTGATAATAATAATAACCATACTCAACGTGATATCTACAAAAACACATGCTTATTTGAACATACCAAGGCTTGCATTTATGGAAAGATCTTTGGTCTAAGTTAAGTGCAATATGCACTATTCTGAATCTCTCATTAATTATGTTTGTGTAATATCAAGAAAGTGATTAATATGGGGTTCACGGTCCCTAGATCCCCTTCTCAAATTTATTACATCTTTTTGGTTGGAAGAAGGCCTTGTGTTCTAATGCCAAAAATCTGAACTAGTCTATTAACTACTCCAATTAACTTCATGTTAGAATGAGGTAGCCTTCTAGTGAAGGCCCAAAAATATGTTGGGGCACTTGTGTCGAGGCTATCTCATCTATGTGGATACTTTATAATGGTTTTGACATTGCATTTCAGGAGGTGAGAGGTTTGTTGTAGTAAACGATGTTTTCTTGTGATCTTGCTAAGAATTGACTGGGACAAGACATGTCGGGTTGCACTGTGGTCTTTAGAATAAGAATTATTACCAATTCTTTCAAAATCATATACAAGGTTTCTAACAATATGATGACTTGTTTCTACACTTTTGACTGTTGTAATGCCTAAAATTATCCTAACAACAGTAAAACTTCTAGATTTTAACAAAGATAAAAATAATTGACATTTAGTAGCATCATATTTTGGTTCAAAATATTCTTGAATGATTTTAAAAGAGTGATAATGAATAGTATGGTTAGGTAACTTACCTTCAAGTGATGGTATATCACTTTCATTGACCTGAATGTGTTTAAGAGTTCTTCTCCGCACATTTTTCAATCTAGGTAAGGACGATGAACCCCTATTCTAGCAATCTTGACCTCCTTGTTGTGGAGTTAACAATGTTGCAGTTATTTCCCCTTCAATCACTGACGGATCAACTGTGGGAGGAGAGTGGACATGGGATTGTCTATTTTCTAGAACATTTGACTGTCCAACAAGAGATTGCACCACATGACCTTATTCACCACAATGTTTTACACCAATTGCTTCTCTATTTTCATCCATTGTATAATCAACTCCAAGCAAATCCTCCATCATCTGGTCATCCAAAAAACATTTTCTCAATGAAATATGTTTTGGATTTCTCTCTAATGAACTCTTGCACTTTGCTTCTGGTGATGGAGGAGAAACAATAATGACATCTATTCTACTAGAAATTGGATTTCCCTCTTCTGAAAGCCTACGCTTTGACATAAGTAACTTTGTTTCTTCTCTTTCTGCTTCTACCTTTTCAATGAGTTTCTATTTTCTCAAGTACTTTCTTTCTCAAATCTGTCGGTTCCCCATGTTTAAAGAGAAAAATTGTCTTCCAAACACCCCACCACAAATTTGTCTTTATATTAGGTAATAAGGCACAACAAAGTGGAGAAATTTGTTAATGTATTACAAAAGAATGCACAACTAATAATTCCAATTCCAATTGCACTTGGACAAATTTGTCTTCCAATTTCAATAAGACACAAGAAAATACAAACAACAATTCCAATTTCACTTGAACAAATTTTCCTTCCAATTCCAATTAGACACAAGAAGATACAAGCAACAATTCCAATTGCACTTGGACAAATTTGTCTTCCAATTCCAAGAAGAAATAAGAAGATACAAACAACAATTCTAATTGCACTTGGACAAATTTGTCTTCCAATTCCAAGAAGACACAAGTAGATACAAACAACAATTCCAATTGTACTTGACAAAGTTGTCTTCCAAATTTTCCTACAATGGTCTAGAAATAGCACAAAAGTCTCTATGAATCTAACAAGAACACTAAAATAAGTAAAACCTATCTGTGCGGGATGGTTTTTTCTGAAGCTGTCGGGATTTTTGTTGACCATGAGATAGATGAGGTGGGGTGTGCTTGGCACCAAAAAATTCCCAGTAGAAACACATTCCTAGAATGCCTGCGCACTAAAGTGTGTTCATGTTCTAGGAATGCGCACGCGTTCTTGCTGAGCATAAAAAACCAACAATTACAACTCAGTAAATTCATAGGAGTTCATGTGCACTCTTAATTCAATGGGTATATAATTTAATATATACTAAACATATTTATGAATAAATATGTATAGGGGTATGGGGACAACCAAGGCCTAAGGGGTTAGGATTGAAAGTGTTTTCAAGGATAGAGAAATGGTTAGAGAACCAAGATGTGGGTGA